>MU834449.1:0-46839 GCA_029204225.1 Diphasiastrum complanatum | reverse complement strand
TTAAAGCCCATCTCAAGGAATTTTTTCCTACCTTTGGCATTAGGGTTTGTAGGGTCCATGGGCTTTTTAAGACTATATGGCCATAATGACTTCTTAAAAGAAAAAAGAGTAAAACAAGAACATTGTGGTATACCACAAAGGCATGCTAGCAATTTTTTGAATCCTAAAGTTATTGTCTAAGATTGGATCAAAGGTATAGCTATTTACAAATCATAGTTGTCTAGACATAGTGGTTAGCATTTTCTTTTCTTATCTCAAGGATTGACCTCTGATTTAAAGTGTCTGTGTGTGTGGAGATATGCAAACAATAAACAATATACACGAATGATTTTGTGAATGCATATTGATAAGCTTTATTTGATGATAGTTGTTGGTGCATCATGGAAGTTGAGAATACTAGGTATGCATGCAAAAGAGCAAGAAAGATATGAATTTCTTTCTATTTATGGCTTGTATATGAAGGTGCATCTAAAGTGTGGATGTGCGTGCAAGAAAAAGATAGAGACATGAATTTTTGCTATTTAAGACTTGCATATGGAGGTGCATTTAAAGACTTTTGCAATAAAGTTCTTAGAAACATGGCAAAGGAGGTTTGAACTTTGTGTACACACCTTTCTAATTTAGAGAGATTTCAATATTAACTTTTTGCAAAACTCCATTGATCAACTTGAACACTTGGTATTGCCACTTGCAATGCAATGAGAAAAAAATTCCCTTGAGAGCTCTAGGAGCTAGGTTTGGTGGACCCATTCAAAGCTTTGGCTTTGGTCTAGAGCAATTTCAGCTTAGTAAAATCACTTTTAACATTTTAATAAAGGAAATGGAGGAGACTCATTGAACATAATTCGTGAGGCAAATTTTTTTAAAGATTTTTTTTTTTACATGCACCTTTAGACATCCGAATGGTGCCCATAAAAATAATTTACCTTTTTTACACGCACCTTTCGTTCGGAAGGCGCGTGTAAAAAAAATGAAGTCATGTCGGGGAAGGGCCGGCTCCTCGGCCCCTCCACCCGCAAAAGGCTTTGCGCCCTCGGGCACACAACCTTCCCGGGCATAAGTGCCTTGGAGCTGGACCTTCCTCCCCCCCCCCCCCAAAAAAAAAAAAAAACCCCTAGCAAGGATTAGAAGGTAGTGCTCGGAAAATCTTTTTCTTAGTTATTCTAAAAAAACTTGCTTTTCTGAAGCTTCTCAATTTTTGAAAAACTATTAGTCATATGAAATTTATTTGCTCATAAAATTTTTCATGATGCTTGTTTTTAAGAAAAAGATGTCAATTCCATTTCTGTACTTTACCAACTTTCCAAAGAGGGGCAACTTAGAAAGGGTGTTCACTGTTTGGGTTATCGACCTAGTTACTCGTAACTTTTAAGTACCCATGACAAGAGTGGATCGGGATTTGTGAATCGTAAATTTGTGCTCATTTCTATGCTCATCTGCCCCTCCAATGGCTCGTCAGTCCTTTTCCAAAACTCCAAAGTTCAAACCCTAATTCCAGACACTCACTCACTCCTCCTCGCTCTCCACTCTGTACTCTGTACACTGTGTTTTAGGTTCGACTTCGCCGTGCAGCTATTGCACTGCGCACTGCGCAGTGAGTGAGTTCCTGAGCTGTGGGCCGTGGCCTGTTCGTCCGTGATCGTGGAAGACTGAAGTGGTTCCCGCGGATCCAATCCTCGGGCACAAACCTCGGTGACCAGTCCTCTGTCATCAAACTTCCAAGTTCTCCAGTAACGTCTAGACTCTAGAGGGCAGAGCTGGACTCTGGAGCATGAAAACATACGGTCTTGCTCAGTTCCTGGATCTTCAGCGCTCACACGCAGGGCAAGTGCAAGCACGCTTCATCGTAAATCTTACTTCTCTTTGACGGCAGTAGCTACTCATGATGGTACCCGGCTAACATCATAGTCAGGTTGATACAAAGTTACGACTTCTTTGCCTCAAGCGTGGTGAGTGCAAGTGTCAACGTTGCCGCGCAACCAGCAATTGCACGGTTTGCTTGTGGTGCACTTGCAACACCATCTCCAGTCAGTGCACTACAGTCTACCACCACATCGGCGACATACCTCACATTTTTTGAGCTTTTTCAACAAGCCAGTCCCTATTCATGTTATAGGCTTGTAGGACCTAGAAAATGAATGCTATGTGAAATTCCATAGTGCAAAGAATTATCCTCAATTGATACTCTTAGATGATTGCCATACTTGTGCCATGAGCCTCGAATCTACGACTCAAAACCGGACTCCTCGATGTTGATGTTTGCATCCTTGTGCTCTCCCTTGGCATGGCCTACCTTCTATGTAATGCGTGTGGATGATGCTAGTATAAAGCAATTGCCTTTGCAAAGGCATCCAAAAAATTATAATAGTGTTTGCCCATGATGATTATTGTTTGCTAAAATATACATTTGGAAAGATTAATGGGATTGTTTTCATAAATTTTGTATACAGTGTAGTGAAATTAGCGTCACCAACAACACTCAAACGAAAAGTGGATTAAGCTAGAAAAAAGTGAGTGTTTATAAACTTGCAAATGGATGGCATGATGTTGTAAAGCTAACTCGAGAGCACCAAGTATGCCTCTCGTAAGACTCAGATGGGTGACACTCCCATAAGGGCCCAGAGCAAGTTAGGAAGTCAAGGATTGAGTCTTTAACTTGTGGTGAGCTAGTCAAGTAGTCACAAGTCATCATGAGTTTACTCTGAAGCTCAAGTCATGGCCTAGTCAACTTCTGGGACCCATGTCCAAGAGATAAGTTGATTCTGCCAATCGGGGCAACTCCCGGGGTCCATATTCAGGAGCTAGACTGAATTTGCCAGGCATAATCAGCAAAATAAAAACTAAATAAAAAAAAACGCGTTTTATCAAACAACACTACATTTCTAGACGGAGAGGGCACACAGATTACATCAGAACTATAGGAGGGTTACTAGACAATACTATATTCCTAGACAGAGGGGGCACGTGGAATCACATCAGAACTACAGGGGAGAGTCAGGCAGACAAAAATTTGAGCAGCTCAACCAGCGCCATAAATCTAGTCACCAAGTCTCAAGTCCGAGCCAGGGACAATGCCCAACACATGTTGGTGGCCACGAGACTAGTTAGTCAATGTATAAATGTAAGCCTCTTCCAAATTTAATAAAGTTGATTCTTGGGGATGATTACCATTTCAATTGCAAGTTCGAAATTGGTCCAAGTGGAAGGACTCAACCTCCCTTCAATTTTTTTTTCAATTTCTAACACCTATTAAGAACCCTCGCACCAGAGAACCCTTGTAGACTAGATCAGTGGAAAGATCTGCACTAGATCCAGCTACTATCAAAATAACAGGCCAATTAGTGCAAGGAGTAAAAAGTTATCAAGGAAAACCACCATAAGGGGCCTGATTTTCACTTCCGGCGAATCAGATTGATCAGATCCTTAAGATCCAGAGTGCATCCCATTATACAAGCAATATCCAACTATCTTGGACCCCACCCTCGGATGAATCTGAGATCTGGACGATCAGTAGCAAGAAGGATAGTGAATCAAGCACCACACCTTCCCAGATTACCAGCTATGCAACAAGAGACAGAACCGGAACCAGTGCCAATGGATCCAATGGGTCAACTCGTACCTATCGCTACCTTGCAAGCAGTCTGGAGGGCACCTTGGATGGAGATACCAAAATACGACGGATCATCAGATCTCATCCGCTTCCTCCAGATCTACGAACAAGCTTGTAAAATCTACGACGATCAAACACTTGTAGATAAGTTGATGTTCTTCCCCAAGTCACTAGTAGCGGTGGCTCAAGGTTGGTTTTTCAATTTGCCAGAGAAAGAAAAATCCACCTGGGAAGCGGTTAAAGCGGCTCTCATCACGTGCTTTATACCAAGGAAGTTCCTAGAAGACCCATTTCTCCCTCTGAGCAAGGTCAAGATGGGAAAAGAAAAAGGCTCAGGGACTATATTGAATGGGTCAAATATCTACGATCTGAGTGCAGTGCAGCCTTAACTCCCAATCATGCGGTGATCATGTAGTTCCTAGTAGGACTAGCATGTAGCATCAGGAGAGAACTGAAATGATGGGAGCAGTACGCTACTCTACAAGAAGCTTTTGAGGATGCCATCAAGAAAGAGGATGAGAGATCATATGACAAATATCCATCCACCCATACTCCTACTCCCTCGATAGCGTTATCATCATCAACTGCTTTCACTCTATCAACAATTATGCTGCTGGAACAGATGGCAAAATTACACAAACAGTAGATAAAACAGCTTACGACACAGTTTGATCAGAAACTGAAAGCCAGCAGCAATGCCAAATCTACCAGAACAAAATCAGCTACAGTATCCCCGACGTGAAAATGTATGGTATTCAGTATGCACACAAAACCATACAGCGAACGAGTGCCCGGTCCTAAAACAAAATCTGAGATTGACCCATAGATTTTGCCATTTGTGCAACGCAACATCGCACGATACGGCATTTTGCCCATTTAACCCTCGGATTGTCCAACAGAAAAGGAGTCCTTATCAAACTTCTTATCCATATCATCAAGGGGCACCAAATGCGGTACCGAGGTACGACGCACCGAATAATCAACAGTGTATGGCCTTACCTGCACCACCAGGGCCAGCCAATCAACAAGTGGCCCACGTAAATTTGACAACAACAGAACCAGAGATGCCAGTACTATCTCAATCTGAGTAGCAGCAATGGTATGGGCAATGTATGAATACATTGCGACCTATGCAGCTCAAACTCAGCATCAAGACAGAAGAAATTACGACTGCTACAGATGTGACAAAGGATACAAAATTGCTGAATGTCCTTACAAGGGACAATATACATCCTTCTACCGAGAATGCGGTTATGGACACTACTTCAAGAATTGTCTATTGAGACCTGGGACTAGCACACCATTGAATTTCATTGCAATACAACAAGCAATAGCTCTGGCGGGGATGCCACCGGAAGGGCAACATTTCCATGTCCCTGTGTTAGCCGTTACGCGAGCACAGAAGAGGAAGGAAGTGGCTCCCTCACCACCACCATCGGTCACTGATGACCAACCCTCAACTTCAGTGCCATATCCGAATGTGAGAGAAGAAAGGAGACTATACCAGAAGATACGGCACTGGGTATAGAGAGCAGAAGCGGAGGAAAAAGAGCAAGAAAAGAAAAGGACAACCCTATGGAACCTCCTACTGATGATGAACGGGAACCACGAACGGGCTCACCATTGTGCACTGATCAGAACGATTGATTGCATCATCATGAACCACCTTTCCACATGGTGGAGCGCCCATAAGTCTTTATGAAACTTGACAATGACAAAAAAACAGACATCTCAAAATTTCGCGCTGACACCTCAAAATTTTCTCAAAGGCGCCAGTCGTGAAATTTCACACAGGCATTTGCGAAAATTTTGTGATGCAGCCTATGTGCAAAAGTTCGTGCAGGCATCGCAAAACTTTCAAGATATTTGCGGGAAATTTTCACGAAGGTGCGATTCGCAAAATTTTTGCACGTTAGCTGCATCGCGAAAATTTCACAATGCCTTCGCGAAAATTTATGAGAGAGAGAGAGAGAGAGAGAGAGAGAGAGAGGGGGGGGGGGGGAACGTGCACCGAAAGGCTCACAAGCCTACTGACGAGCCGTGTTAGTTTACCCATCGGGGAATTACTGCGGATTGCACCACAAGCTAAAAGCCTTCTGGTTGAATGGGCCAAAGTGGATGCGAAACCAGTAGCACCAGAGCCCATATACTATACGGACTACGAAGAGAGGATCAGGTGTCAATTTGGTCTCCACTACTTTGTATCAACACTGGGGTTTATAGGGATTGAAGCTAGCAAGATTCGCCATCAAGCTAGCAGATCAATCCTGTGTAAAACCGAAGGGTGTGGTTACCGATATCCCCGTAAAAATAGTAGGCATGCAGTTTGTGATCACCTTTGTAGTAATGGATATTCCTGAATCTCCATCTGCATACCGTGTTTCACTAAAAGACCATGGTTGAGGACTGCACAAGTAGTACACAATTGGGGTACGGGGAAACTCACCTTTGAGAACAGAGAGCAAGCTGTAAAGGTCGATCCAACCACATGGGCGGTGAAACCACTTGCACCCAAGACTGGACGGATCATCTGTTGGGGAGAAAGAAGAATGAAATGAGGATGAGATGAGAAATGAAAATAGCTCTAAAAACAAAAATGAACATGAACGAGAAACGAAACTCGAATGGAAAGTGTTCGTGCGTAGAATGAGCTATACGACTCTCTCCTTAAGCATGACTATTCCTATCAGAATGAACAGAGCGTTAGTAATGGAAATCACGGTCGTTCTTGATTACGTAGCCAAACATTAATAAATAAAGTACCAGAAGAATAATTTGTTGCGAAGAGTTAGACAAATTATGTGTCGCGAATGATTCGCGACGAGCTAGACTGAGCTTGACTGATATGTTAAAAATTCACAATTCTAGCTTGACTAGTTTTGGTCATATGACTTGTAAATAGTTAGATGGTCATGATGTGGCTTGTCACACGTGCCAAATAGCATAGGATTCCATTCATAAGGATGTTCTCAAGTAGACCTAAGTGTTAGAACCTTTGGAATGAGTCCAAATTATGCTTAGATACAAGGGAGAAAAAATAGGAGCTATTTTTGGTAATTTTTGCATTGTTGAGGGATCTCCAAGATTCCAACCCTAACTTGGTAGGGATGAAAGATCCACCAAAATTAGCATTAGGGATAGGTTTAGGGCTACTCATACCTGCCCAAAACCGTGATGGATCATGTATATATAGGTGATGATATCTCACCAAAATCAATCAAGCAATTTCATGTTTTTTCTCTCATAATGGTGCAATTGCTCTCTATGTTCATAATTGTTTGAGTACTTGTGATTACTAATGATTATAGGATTGAATGTAGGTCTGGTGTACAGTACTCAGACTGTGGGAGGCCGTACTTTCACACGTGTGAAGCCTTCTTCAAGGATTTGGGCCATTTAGTGAGGTTCAAGCATAGATTTTTGATGGATTTTGATGGTTCAACTTGTGCTAATCTTATGAAATCATAATCTATTGCTTCCCTCATCATTTCAAGTGTTTTAGGATCCTTATTTGCTGTAATTTTTACATGGTATCAGATCCTAAAGGCTGAAATGAGCTAAATCCTTGGTTTTCATTCAATTTGATCACAATTTTTGATCTAAATCTTGTGTAGATTGGATCTTAGCATCTAGTATTGATTCTAGAACTCAAAGTGAGTCAAATACATTGGAGATTGGTGTTGTGTGACTTCATTTGCAGGTGTTTAGGTGTCTAAAACCAGAGGCAAATTTGAATTCAATTCACATTACCAAGATAGCAAGTTTTGCTTGCTCCAAGCATTGATTTCTAAGTGAGTTTTGGAGGTGATTTCATAGAGGAGGCTTTCTAGCATTCAAGGAGAGGGAAGATCAGAGTTTTGGGGACTCTTCAAGGCTATTCTAAGGTGTAGTAGGTACCTCCTAAAGTGATTTAGGTTCAGTCCAACCATTGCTTGACTTATGCACCAAATTAGATCAATTTTTCATCAATTTTGATCATTTTTTGCTTGTGATTGGATAGTAGATTGTGTTGCATCCTCATTAAGTTCCATTTAGATCTTTTACAAGTGATTTTGGAAGTATATTAGGTTGCTGAAATTCACTCTTGATCAGATCATTTGGAAGCTTTAATGTTCTTTATAGAAAGAGGGGCAATTCTACTAGTATTGTCTACTTCAATCAAGCAAGTGCATTGTTTCTAGTATTCTATGATTTGATTTTGTTAGAGATCATTCTCAGATCTTTATAGGAAGTCTATTACTGATATTTTCAGGTCCCTAAGAAGTGGGATAAGGTAGACCTTCAATCAAATCAATAGAAGTAACCTTCATTTGTGTCAAGTCCTTGATTAGGAGACTAGATGGCATCTCGTGACGAAGCTTTCAGTTGGTTAAGTCTGATGTAAGTCAAACCGCTTGCTTGGAATGGATGTTACTCGTTTGCATATCTTTTGGATACTAATGAAAGGCTCAACAAAACTAACTATTCCATATGGAAAGTTAGAATAAAATCTATCATGATCATGCAAGATCTGATGGAAATTGTAAATGGTAAGGAGGGTGAACCTATTCATCCTCAAGAAAAAGCCAAATACATCAAGAGGTGCAATGTTGCACTACATTGCATAAAAATGAATGTTGCAAATGAACTCTTAAGAGAGGTAGGAGATTGCACTTCAGCTCAAGATGCTTGGGAGACTTTGCAAAAGGTCTATGAATCCAAGAACCAAACTAGAATGTTAGCATTGAAGAATCAAATCTATAGAAGCTATCAAAAGAAAGGAGAGAGTGCACATACTTTTGTCCTAAGAGTAAAGGAATTGAACAAAGAGCTAGCCTTTATAGGTGACCCTATCAAGGATGAAGAGCTTGTTCAACTCATATTGAATGGACTAAGCTTTGAATTTGACAATTTGGTTCAGGGATATGCAATTATGGGTAAGCTACCCATACTTGAAGAACTCCAAGGCACACTCATGGCCGAGGAATCAAGAACGAGCCAAATGCAAGAGAGGATGGATAGGCTTTCCATCCAAGGTGGAGATGACCAAGCTCTCTTCACCAAAGGCAAAGGCAAGTCCAAAGGCAAAGGATCAGCATTCAAGAAGTCTACAAAGCTTGAGGATCAAGAAGGACCCCCAAAGGCATCTCCATCAACCACCAAAGTCAAGAAGGACAAATCAAAGGTGAAGTGCTACTATTGTAGCAAGATGGGGCATTATGCCTCGGAATGCTTCAAGAGGAAGCAAGATCAAAGCCAAGCCAACATGAGCAAAGAGGAGGAGGAGGAGAGTTCACATGAGGACTCTCTCATGATGTCCATATTTTCTTCAACAAGCTTCAAAGGAGAAGATCCTTGGTGGATTGACTCGGGTGCTAGTTCACACATGACTAGTAAAAGGGAGTTTTTATCTTCTCTCTTATCTTATGATGGACCTATAAAGTCTATCTATACAGCAAATGATGAAGCTTGTAAGATTGAAGGAGTTGGTAGCATTCCCCTTTGCTTAGGATCTTCCAAAAAGATCAACATAGAAGGTGTTTTGTACATTCCTACAATAGCAAAGAATCTACTAAGTGTTGGCCAAATGGTAGACAATGGTTTCAATGTTGACTTTGCTTCAAATGAATGTTTCATCAAGAAGAAGGGTAAGATAGTGGCTAAGGGCACTAGACTTGGCAAACTTTATAAGCTGGATGCATTTGTGGATACTAATGTTGTCATGTTGGCCGAGAAGAGCAAAATATCTACCTTTACTTTATGGCACAAAAGACTTGGACATGTCAACTCGGGTTCCATGGAGGCTATGATCAAGGAGGAGTATGCTTTAGGCCTACCAAGGTCTATTGGGAAGGAAGACAAGGTTTGTGAAGCTTGTGCCTTATCCAAGGCACATAAGAAGGTGTTTCCTAACTAAGTCATCTCATCCTCTTGACCTCATACACTCGGATGTGCACATTGCTAGCACCAAATCTAATGGAGGTTCATCCATGTTTTTAACCTTCATTGATGACTACTCAAGATATTGTTGGGTGTTCTTACTTTCCTTCAAGTCTCAAGTATTTGATAGTTTTGTAAAGTTCAAGTTGTTTGTGGAAAAGCATCATAATCATAGCATCAAGATTCTTAGAAGTGACAATGGTGGAGAATTCATCTCCAATGAGTTCAAGGCCTTTTGTGAGGAGGAAGGGATCAAGAAAGAGACTTCTTGTCCTTACACTCCTCAACAAAATGGAGTTGCTGAAAGAAGGAATAGAACATTATGTGAATGCTCTAAGGCTTTAAGATTAGATGCTTGTTTGCCCAAATCCTTTTGGGGTGAGTCTCTTGTATGTGCAAACTACTTGATGAATAGGGTGTCTTGCAAAGCAATTGAAGGCAAAACTCCTTATGAGATGTTGTATGGAAAGAAACCCAATCTTAATCACTTGAAAGTTTTTGGGTGTATATGTTATGTGCATGTGCCATTGGAAACAAGAACCAAGGAGGATCCATCTTCCACAAGAGGGATCATGCTTGGATATGCAAGCTCAAGCAAGGGCTACAAAGTCTATCTCCCATCCTTGAGCAAATTTGTTGTTTCAAGGGATGTCATCTTTGATGAACATCATATGCATATGCTTGAAGAAGGCTCAAGTGCTCCAACAATCAAGAAGAAGATGGCCGAGGAGCAAGATCTTGGTTTTGAGGAGGAGCTCATGGAGGAGCAAGCACCAAACCCACCTATCACACCAAGGAGATCTTCAAGGGCAAAAGTGGAGCCATCAAGGCTCACATATCAAGGCAAAGGACAGCAAGTTGAGGGTATCTCATCCACTTCTTATGCTTTATCTAGTTTTGAAGAACCGTCTAATGTTGAAGATGCATTGAACTCCAAAGAATGGTATAAAGCTATGTTGGATGAGTATGATGCCTTGATTGAGAATGAAACTTGGTTGCTTGTTGAGAGACCTCAAAGGAATGTAATAGGATGCAAGTGGGTCTTCAAGCTTAAGTTGAATGCAAATGGGAGTGTTAACAAACATAAAGCAAGATTAGTTGCAAAAGGTTATGCTCAAGAGAGAGGGATAGACTATGAGGAAACTTTTGCACCTGTGGCCAAGATGGTCACAATAAGGCTAATCATTGCACTTGCATCACATTTTGGATGGATTCTATGTCAAATGGATGTCTCTAATGCTTTCTTGAATGGTTTTTTGGATGAGGATATCTATATGGAGCAGCCACAAGGGTTCATCAAGCATGGAATGGAGAACAAAGTATGCCATCTCCAAAGAAGCATCTATGGCTTGAAGCAAGCCTCGAGATCTTGGAATTCAAGACTACATTGCTATCTTATTTCACTTTCTTTTGTTCAAAGTGAATATGATCCCACTCTTTACATTAAGTTTGATGATGTTGGTATTGTACTTTTACTCATTTATGTAGATGACATCATCATTAGTGGAAATAGTGTTGATGGTATTGAAAAAATCAAGATAGATCTATCCTTAGAGTTCAAGATGGTAGATCTAGGGTGTCTTCACTTCATCTTAGGCATAGAAGTACTTAGAGGGTCTGATTTTATCTTTATAAGTCAAGTAAACTATGCTCAAAGTCTTTTGAAGAAGTTTAAGATGGAAGTATGCAAAAGTGTTGACACACCAATGGAGCAAGATGTAAAAGTGCCAAATGAAGATGATGAAAGATCCTTCATGGACATCACTTTGTTTAGGCAACTTATAGGTTCCTTAATGTGGATCACTATAACTAGACCAGATCTTAGCTTTAGTGTATGTAGGTTGAGCCAATCCATGCAAAAGCCATTGAATATCCATTGGAAAAAGGCTAAGAGAATTCTAAGATACATCTCGGGTACATTGGATTTTGGGATTCTATATAGAGGAGATGTGATTAACCTTCATGCATTTAGTGATTCAGATTTTGCAGGGGACAAGAGGGATAGGAAATCAACAAGTGCCTATTCAACTTTCATAGGAGAAGGTGTGGTTTCATGGCTTTCAAAAAAGCAAGAAACTATATCTCTATCTTCAACCGAGGCCGAGTACAAAGTTTTGACAACCACTACAAAGGAGGTACTTTGGATCAAGAGATTATTGGTGGAACTAAAGATCATGGATTCAGAGGAGGCACCAATCATCTACAATGACAATATATCAGCCCAACACCTTGCATCTAACCCAATCTTCCATGCAAGATCTAAGCACATTGAGATATGCCATCACTTTGTGAGAGAAATGGTGCAAGCCAAGGAGATTGCTTTGGAGCATGTTCCAAGAAATAAATGTGTAGCTGATCTACTTACTAAACCACTTCAAAAGACACCTTTTATGAAGTTCAGATCATCACTTGGAGTGATTAGTAAAGCAATGATTGAACCAAGCTAGATAGTGAGGAGGAGTGTTAAAAATTCACAATTCTAGCTTGACTAGTTTTGGTCATATGACTTGTAAATAGTTAGATGGTCATGATGTGGCTTGTCACACGTGCCAAATAGCATAGGATTCCATTCATAAGGATGTTCTCAAGTAGACCTAAGTGTTAGAACCTTTGGAATGAGTCCAAATTATGCTTAGATACAAGGGAGAAAAAATAGGAGCTATTTTTGGTAATTTTTGCATTGTTGAGGGATCTCCAAGATTCCAACCCTAACTTGGTAGGGATGAAAGATCCACCAAAATTAGCATTAGGGATAGGTTTAGGGCTACTCATACCTGCCCAAAACCGTGATGGATCATGTATATATAGGTGATGATATCTCACCAAAATCAATCAAGCAATTTCATGTTTTTTCTCTCATAATGGTGCAATTGCTCTCTATGTTCATAATTGTTTGAGTACTTGTGATTACTAATGATTATAGGATTGAATGTCGGTCTGGTGTACAATACTCAGACTATGGGAGGCCGTACTTTCACACGTGTGAAGCCTTCTTCAAGGATTTGGGCCATTTAGTGAGGTTCAAGCATAGATTTTTGATGGATTTTAATGGTTCAACTTGTGCTAATCTTATGAAATCATAATCTATTGTTTCCCTCATCATTTCAAGTGTTTTAGGATCCTTATTTGCTGTAATTTTTACAATAATCAATCGTGAATGATTCGTGAAAGGCAAGACTAAATATAAGTCGTGCTAAAATCAGACAGAATGAAGAATAAGCATAGTAATATTGACACAGATCTGAACGTAGAATAAAGATAAGGCACTCTGATTATCACAGAATAAAATTGTAGGGCCGTGATGATACAGATTGATGTCTTATAGCAAATCTCTCAACCAAAACGCTTCCTTAATAGATTGAGAAGCAGCAATGTATTCAGCTTCTGTAGAAGACAGCGTGATAGAGATTTGGTTACGACTGTTCCACGAAATAGGATTGCCGTTGAAGAAGAATGTAAATCCAGATGTGGACTTACGATTGTCTACATCTCCTCCCCAGCTTGCATCAGAATAACCACTGAGCTGATAAAGATTGTCGTTGCTGACATCTCCATAGTAGATGCACTGGTCCATGGTAGCTCGAATATATCTCATGACTCTTATGAGAGTCTTTCAATGGGTAATGCCAGGATTAGCCATATATTGGCTGAGTGAGGTTATTGCAAAAGAGATATCTGGTCTTCTATAGACCATTGTGTACATGAGAGATCCAAGTATCGATCAATACGGATACTCTCTCATCTGCTTCTCTTCCTGCTTGGTCTGGGGACATTGGTCCTTCGACGTACCACTTGGAATAGACATTGCAATCAGCAGTGCTTGGTTTGAATACTTCTTCAATTGGGAATGTGTTGATCATTTGAAACCAAGCTCTGGCAGACTATTTCAAGTCGTATTGTGCTTTGTGGAGTTTACAGACATGATTCTTCATACCTTTCAAAACGTATCCTTCGGGCTGAATCATGTAGATGTCTTCTTGTATAACTCCATTCAAATAGGTTGTTTAAATATCAAGTTGATGCACTTCGAGGTCGGCAACTGCAGCATAAGACAAGAGCATTCAGATTGACGAATGTTTGATTACTGGACTGAAAGTTTTGATGTAGTCGACATTCGGGATCTAGATGAATCCTCGTGCTACCAGTCTTGCCTTCCTACGATCAATTGCTCCATTAGCATAGTATTTGATTTGAAGATCCATTTGCAATCAATGATATTGCAGCCAATAGGAACTTTGACTAATGACCATGTCTGGTTCTTGATCAGAGAAGAATACTCTCTGTCCATAGCTTCTCTCCAGAGATCAGAGTCTGGTTGGCTGAGTGCCTCTTCGACTATCGTCAATTTTTGTATTAAGAGATAAATAGACTCAGGAGTATACCTTGTGGGCTATGTGCACACTCAGCTTGATCTTCTGGGAGGATTCGACTGATGAACCGTTCCTGGGACTTGTTGCTGGGTAGCAGCAACATCTTCGTCTGATTCGTTGTCTCTAAGTGGGTCGACAATAGACAAGCTTGAGCCAGAAGCTCGGACTATCGTGTCAATGGCAGGTGATGAAGGTTCTCCTGGAGCAATATCCTTGCCTTTGAGGTGGACGAATTGATTCTCGATAAAGACTATATCCCGGCTATACAAGATTTGTTGGGTATCAGGATCATACAGCTTGTAAGTATTATCAGATGAAGTATGAATAGAAGTACTGGGAGCCTGACTAGAGGCTGAAAAGCAATGACTTAATTTATACAAGTATCCATGCCACTTTTTGAGTTCTAGAATCTTGTCTGTCCTATCAACTACTTTGCACTGATCAAATTTGAATTCTACTCTATGTCCTAGATCT
The DNA here is from genome assembly GCA_029204225.1 of Diphasiastrum complanatum. Lineage (NCBI taxonomy): Eukaryota > Viridiplantae > Streptophyta > Lycopodiopsida > Lycopodiales > Lycopodiaceae > Diphasiastrum > Diphasiastrum complanatum. The sequence goes on along the minus strand of MU834449.1, from coordinate 32,466 downwards.
GTGATTCTGCTTACAGATAGCAGATTCGTAGATAAATTTGGTACATACAGGACTTTAAAGAGTAGCTTAGACTGATCATTTGCAAAGCTTAATCTTATAGTGCCTTCACCTTTAATAGCTTGTGTGCTATTGTCACCAAGATGAACATATTTCTGGTTACTGTAAGGTGTATAGGACTCGAAACAGCCAACGAGACTAGTCATGTGCTGAGTGGCTCCGGAATCTAGGAACCAAGAATTGTCGCCTGATGCTCCTTGATGGCTAGTCATGAAGACATCATGATCCGCTTTTTGAATAGGTTGTGAAGCTTCTGCAGCTGCATTTGCCACTTGATTCAACTGCCCCTTGTTGTTGTTCTTCGCCTGCAATATCCGACAGCCTTGGATTTTGTGGTTATTTCGCTTGTAGTATCTGTAGAACAACTTCTTCTTTGTCTGCAGATTCGACTACTCTTTGTGCTAAGCTGGTTTCTGGTCTGGCTTTGCTTGCTTCAGGCCTTTCTTCTTCTTCTGCTTAGTCATGATCTTGTTTGTGTATAAGGTGTGAGAATCAGCTGAGGAACTTGAGGCTTCGTTTGTCCGCGTGTCTTCCTGCAACAACATAGTAATGACTCTAGAAAGAGTCAATTCTGGATGAGTCATGATGATCATCACCCAGTTGTCGTATGAGCTTGGCAAGCTTGTAAGCAGTTACATCACTACGTCCGGATCGTCTATGACAAATCCGATAGCGGCCATTTGCCTTAGCAGGTTCTTGAATTGATTGATGTGATTCTATAGAGAATCACCTTTCGTCATCTTGAGAGAGTAAAATTTATTTCTGAGATGTAGCTTGGAAGCTATATCTCGCACTTCGTATAGTGTACGCAAGATGTTTCAGACTTCTCTCGATGTCTGAGCCTCGGATACATGGCCAATCTGAGTATCCGTGATGTTGAGGATGATCAATGTGAAAGCTTTTCCATCCTTCAGCCTCCATCTGGTGATTGCTGCGTCGTCTGTTTCGGGTTTCCCTTCTACACTTGTAACAACATCATACAATTCTTTAGCCATTAGTACAGTTTTCATCTTAAATTTCCACAGGTGGTAATTGGCTCCATTAAGCTTGTCCATAATAGGACTGGCTTTCCCTTGGAAATCCATGTGGAAGAATTAGTCTAAGTGATAGGAGAAACTATCAGTGACTTAAGTATGAAAATCTGACACAGAAATACAGAACAAGAGAACAATTACTCTATCGGCTAATAGAGTCTTGTACTATGGAAGCTTATCAGGCTATGAAACCGAGCTCTGATACCATGTTGGGGAGATAGAAGAATGAAATGAGGACGAGATGAGAAACAAAAAGAGCTCTACAAATGAAAACGAACACGAACACGAACGAGAAACGAAACTCGAACAGAAAGTGTTCGTGCACAGTGGAATGAGCTATATGACTCTCCCTAAGCATGACTACGCCTATCAGAACGAACAGAGCGTTAGTGATGGGAATCACGGTCGTTCTTGATTATGTAGCCAAACATTAATAAATAAAGTACCAGAAGAATAATTTATTGCGAAGAGCTAGAAAAATTATGTGTCGCGAATGATTCGCGAAGAGCTAGACAAAGCTCGACTGATAATCAATCGTGAATGATTTGCGAAAGGCAAGACTAAATATTAGCTGTGCTAAATAGATTACCAAATTGAGCAATTGGAAAGTCAGACAGAATGAAGAATAAGCATAGTAATATTGACACAAATCTGAATGCAGATGTTATCAGATTAAGTATATCAAATATACATGTCAATAATGCGCTAGAGCACAAGACAATAGCGGGCGAAACCGCATGCTCTACAAAGCTAATTCAATCTGTAAAGGAATGAAACCTTATTACTGACAATAAAAGAATCAATGCACAAGGCATCTACTTCGTCTATCTCTGACAAGCTTATGATGCTCAATTTACATACACTCTCCTCTTGCTTCTTGATACGCAGATGGTATACAAACTATATACATAATTTCATAGGTGTGCAGATGAAGAAAGTACAAAGTGGATGTGCTGTCTGTAGGAGATCGTGGGTAGCTATTGTCGTTGTCAAATCCGATTGCATAGTTGCATGGGATGAGCATGAGAAGGCTGCAACGTCAGCTTTCGCTGAAACGAACGTTGGTGAAGATGCAAAAAATATGACACTCTGACAAAATGCCTTGGGATTTGATTTACAGGGTGCCTTCACATTTCCTAGGGCACCTTCGGCATTTTGTAAGGCAGTGTCAACTTTTTTGCCTGTCACAAATCACGTGTAAAAACACAGTGTCGTGTTTCTTTCGTCTTTTTCATCGCCTGTGAGAATTTGCATGTAAATATGCAGACTGCGTGACAATGTGATTAAATATGCAGCATGAATGGAGGCAGATTAGAATGGGATTTAGGAGAGTAGAGGAAATAAATCCAACATTATCCACAACAGATCACATGATAGATCGCCCAAGGCAAGCCAAGCGTGGTCACTATGATTCAGAGACGAATGTCGTGAGATGGACGGATGCATTAGCAACGATTGACTGCCAAGCATGTCAATACAAATCAGATCCTGAACCCAGCACATCTTCACCCAAGTGTTACACCATGGACACACCAATTACATTTGGAGTGAATATGATAAACGTGGCATGGCTGTCAGCGGAATCTATTGAGAACCCAGTGGACGATGATTTAGTCCCTTGGCAACATGCTCTGACTTACAACAAGGAGACTGAGCTGACCGATGAGCAGGTCTTACAACACATGGATAGTATCAATCGTCGCAAAAATCTGCTATGGCGAAAGTTTCAAGCATAGATCCACCAAGGACACCTGCGAACAAGAAGAACCAATTGAAACAACGCTACAACCAGGTGATCTGATAGAGTGATCTACCCGAAGAAGCTATAGCTATAGTAAATGTTGATATTTGCAACCACGCGGCGAATGTCACACCCGTTCCGAAGAAAGACAACAAGGATGAATTCATCGATATGCCAGAAAGAGGCAAAAAGAAGGTGTTGGATTTCTTGAAGTCAATCACGATGGACTTTGATACAGCGTCATCCTCTTCTCAGATGACGAAAAATCAAAAGATGACCAGTCGGTCTAAGATCAATATGCTGAAGGAGGAATCTCGACGAGTACTAGTTCACGAGATACCTGAGACTTTCAAGAATTATACCTTGGACGACATGGTGATTATGTTGTCGCAAGCCCAGCGAGAACCTGATCAAAGTCAGGTGCCAGTGGAACAAGTCTTTGAAGGACTTGCGCGAACGCAACCCATGAACCTTGCCAAGCCAGGTGAAGAAGAAAAGATCGTATACGTGGGAGAGCAGTTAACGCCCACACAATTCAAAAGACTACGATCATTGTTGGTGGAGTACAAGGACTGTTTTGCCTGGATTTACAGTGATCTGAAGGGCATCCCACCAATAGTAGTCCAACACACCATACCCTTAGTGGATGGAGCAGTCCCCAAGGTGAGTCGTCACTACCGTTGCAACCCAATCTCCACGGAACTGATCAAAAAGGAATTGCAAAAGCTGTTAGATGCAGATTTCATTTATGAAATCGAGCGCACTGAATGGGTATCGCCGATAGTTATAGTACCCAAGTGTTGCACCGGCGCCTCAAAGGGTGCTGGTACTTGAGAGGTTTCCCCAACACGCGCTTAAGTCTAACATTCATCCATCATGCACTTACGTAAAAGCCAACTCAGAAACGTAACAAGCTTAATCATTCAGACTTAAGAAAACTGGAATCCCAACCAACCCGAAAGCCAACTCAGAATCCGTCCCCAAAAGATAACCAAAGGCAAAGACAAGCCACACATGAAACCCAAGGCATAGTGGTCGCCAAACTGACCAATTGGCAAAGCGGCAAGGCCCATCTCGATGACAAGGACCCTTAGGCGCTGGCGACGCAAAAAGGTTGTAGTAAGGGTCCTTTCACTTGGACCAGTCCCGGAGGCGAAACCGAAATGGTAATCATCCCCAAGGATCAACTTTATTAGATTTGGAAGAGGTTACATTCATACATAGACTGACCGGTTTCGGGGCCACCAACACGTGCTGGGCATTGTGCCTGGCTTGTGCTGGTAGAGGGAGGTGAGACCTGGCGACTGGATTCCTGGCGCTGGTTGAGTTGCCCAAGTTTCTGTCTACCGGACCCCCCCTATAGTTCTGTTGTGATTCGGCGCACCCCCTCTGGTTTGAAACATAGTGCTTTCAAGTAAAGCACGCTTTTTGGGACTTAGTTTTTATTTTGCTGATTAAGCTTGGCAAGCTTGGCAGAATCAGTCTGGCTCCCGGACATGGGTCCCGGGAGCTATCCCAGCGGCCGAATCAACTTGCTTTCCTGACTAGGCCATGACTCGAGCTCCAGAGCTAGCTCATGACTTGTGACTACTTGACTGGCTCACCACATGTCGGAGGCTCAGTCCTTGACGTTCTAACTTTCTCTGGGACCTTAGAGAGTGTCACCCCTTAGAGTCTTACAGGGCAGGCTGGGTGCACCCGAGTCAGCTTTACAGCATCCTCCCCTCGTTTGAGAAAGCTGATGTCCTCATAAGGGCCAAACTAGAACCTAAGACTCATGGCACAGGCTTGATTCACTGGCCAAACTTTATTCACATATACAAGGGCATGGGCTTGATTCACCGGCCAAAGGAGACCAACTGTAAAGAGAAGTAAAGATATTGTGTTTGCACCTAGCATAGGAAAAGTGTGGATCTAGTTCACTTACGTGAAACCTGTGTAAAGCTGCTGCACTTAGACATTAGACTGAAGCTCACTCCTCGATGAGAAATGCGGCTTACTTTATTAACATGAAAGAAAAAGGTACTTACGGCTCCCTTAAGCGTCAGATATGTCGTTTTTGTCGCACGTCTGGATGAGTCCACTAGGACTCTAGATTTTTTGTTTGGTTGCCCAGGTTGAGCTCCTTGAGCTCTGCATCGGCACTTAGATTCACCTCTGATGTAGAAGCTGCAGGCAATGTTGGCTGACCTCGCATCAGCTAGTTTGTCACTACTGGATGTCCTTTGTTAAAGAGGTGAGCTTTCGCTTGGTCACACAAGTTGAGCTCCTTGAGATCTGCATCGGCACTTGAATTCACCTTTGATGTAGAAACTGCAGGCAATGTTGGCTCCATTTGGTCCCATGTCAGCTGGTTTGCCACTGTTGGCTGTCCTTCGAGGTGAGTGAGATTGGGAGGGATGGTTGGCTCAGGTTCATTTGTGTCGTTCTTTTCTAGTTGGTCCCCTGGCACAGCTCTGACGACACAAGGTCTCCTACCATTATATAATAACACAAGGTTAACCCCTTTTGCCAAGAAGGCCACCACATGTTCGTTAAACCAGCTTAATCCCAAAATAGCGTCGAAGGCATCCATCTTCAAGATTGTGAACGTTAGTCGATTCTTCCAGGTTACCAGGGAGATTGGTAAGTTGGTTGCCAATCTACAAGTGGTCATTGTACCTTTCACGGTCTCCACACAAATAGGAGTCACATTTTCTTCACATTGGATGTCCAATTCCCCTGTAAGTTTTTCTGACAAGTAGTTATGTGACGCCCCCAGGTCTACCATGAAGTAAATGATCGTGCCTTGAATACAGCCTTTCAGGTACAATAACTTTGATCCACTCACAAGAGTTGTCATAAGATGTTGATGATACGCCGCAAGTGCCCCTATATGTTGTAAGGCATTCAAGTCAGACTCCGTCAAATCTGTTTCTGGGTCCTCTTTGTCATCCTGTTCACCATCTTCTTGATCAAATGCCTCTCTCTCCATCCTATCAAATCCTTCAATGGCAGCCATGATTTGCTTGTTCAATGGTTTGGGGCATGACCTCCAAGAGTGACCTTGCTGATGATAGTTGAAGCAACGCATGGAACTGCCCACTGTTGGTGAGCTGTTGCTGTGACTAGCTGAAGGTCCAACATTGTTTCTTCTCTGGAACGTGTTCCCTCCATTGTTGCCTTGGTTGCCAAACCCTGTTTTTGTTGGGAATTTGTTCACGCTACTCGAGGCTTGGTTGCCATTTGAAGCTGAGTCCCCCCTTGAAAAGAAGCTCGGACTCGGTCTAGATCCACTAAATACTCTTGTTGAGGTTGCGGGAGCAGCTGGTGCCAACGTGCTCTCATAATCACAAACCATTTCAGCCGCCCGAATAGTTGAATTGAAATCATGGGGCATGTAGCTGTCTATTGCACGCCGGGTCCAAGACTGCATTCCAGACAAGAGGTAATGAGTTTTGTCTGTCTCGAACATATCTTCAATAACCCATACACTCTGTCTGAATTTATTGAGGTACTCTCGCAATGACCCTTTCTGTTTGAGCCCTGATAATTCTGTCCTCAATCTCATGTGTGAATCCTTCGGTATGAACTCCTCTCGTAACGCGATTTTGAATGCGTCCCATGTCTGGAAATGCATTCCTGCCATCCGGTACCAATTTGTAGTGTAGCCCTCAAAATATGCTAATGCCAAGTCCATTCTTTCTTCCTCAGGACTGTTCATCAGACGGAAGTAATGGTCCATGCGAAACAACCAATCTTCCAAAATTCGAATGTCACGCTCTCCTTTGAAGGTAGGTGGTGCTTTTACTTTGGCAGTCTTCTTTGGGCCTTCAATGTTTCGCGCTCGTGGTTCTCTTGGTATCTGTGGAGGAGGCGCCACTGCATTCTCTCTAGTTGCCTCCAACTCTTCAAACCTGGCTTCGAGCTGTGTTAGCCCGTCTCTCATTTCTCTAGCAAGGTTAAATTGAGTAAGGTTCATGGTTCGCAGGGATGTTTGCCATTCTTTCCTTTTCGTTTCTTTGTCCTTCTTCACCTCGCTAAGCATAGCCGTCATTGTGCTTGATAAGTATTGCCGCATCTTCACTTCAAAGAGGTCTTATTGCGCCTCTGGCAAGAGTTCGTCTCTTGGTTTAGGTTTAGAAGGGCCACCCATCTCTTCTTGGAGAGGCGCCACTGTGGAGTGCATACGCTCTTTATTTCTTGACTTGGACCTGGTGCCATCTCGATGCATGCGGGAGCCATATTCTCGAGCCAGCTCCTCTCCATCCGTCAATGCTCGTAACTCATCAAGGTGGTCCTCCATTATAGTAAGAGGTGTACTTCCAACAGATTATCGCTTCAATCCTTTTTATTTTTGAAACTCTCCCTTCTGTCGGCTGGGCCCCACAGCTCTCTTTTCGTCTTTATTAAATCAGCTTCAATGAAAATATCCCCTCCTCAAACTTAGCACGCTCAGAGCCAAGTAGGAACCAAGTCATTTGTGTCCAAGCAAGCACACAACAAATGGAACATACCAACCAAAGCAAACACAGAGGATCCCTCTCAAGCCACAAACCCCCTTGAGACCGGACGTAGGACCTTTGCCTAGCCGCGCCCACGCCAACTCATAAACGTAACAAGTTTAACCATTCGGACTTAAGAAGACTGGAATCCCAACCAACCCGAAAGCCAAATCAGAATCCGTCCCCAAAAGGTAACCAAAGGCAAAGACAAGCCACACATGAAACCCAAGGCATAGTGTCGCCAAACTGACCAATTGGCATAGCGGCAAGCCCCATGTCGATGACAAGGACCCTTAGGTGCCGACGACGCAAAAAGGTTGTAGTAAGGGTCCTTCCACTTGGACCAGTCCTGGAGGCGAAACCGAAATGGTAATCATCCCCAAGGATCAACTTTATTAGATTTGGAAGAGGTTACATTCATACATAGACTGACCGGTCTCGGGGCCACCAACACGTGCTGGGCATTGTGTCTGGCTCGTGCTGGTAGAGGGAGCTGAGACCTGGCGACTAGATTCCTAGCGCTGGTTGAGCTGCCCAAGTTTCTGTCTGCCGGACTCCCCCTATAGTTCTGCTGTGATTCGGCGCACCCCCTCTGGTTTGAAACATAGTGCTTTCTGATAAAGCATGCTTTTTAGGACTTAGTTTTTATTTTGCTGATTAATCCTGGCAAGCCTGGCAGAATCAGTCTGGCCCCCGGACATGGGTCCTGGGAGCCGTCCTGGCGGCCGAATCAACTTGCTTTCCTGACTAGGCCATGACTCGAGCTCCAGAGCTAGCTCATGACTTGTGACTACTTGACTGGCTCACCACAGGTCGGAGGCTCAATCCTTGATGTTCTAACTTGCTCTGGGACCTTAGAGAGTGTCACCCCTTAGAGTCTTACAAGGCACATTGGGTGCACCCGAGTCAGCTTTACAACACCAAGAAGAATGACAAAATGCGGACTTGTGTAAATCTGAAGGCGCTAAATGCAATCACAAAAAAAGATCATCTTCCTTTGCCCTTTATGGAAAGTGTCCTTGACAGAGTAGCTAAGACCGAAGCCTACGATTTTTTGGACGGCCTCAACGGTTACAACCAAGTGAAGATAGCACCCCAAGACCAGCATAAGACAACATTCGTCACAGAATGAGGAACCTATGCCTATAAGGTGATGCCATTTGGACTTTGCAATGCCCCAAGCACTTTCCAGCGAGTCATGCAAGCGGCATTCAAAGAGTATTTGCAAAAATTTCTGGAATGGACCAGACTCCAAACACTTATCTAATCTGGAAAAGGTGCTACAAAAATGTCTCGAATTCCAGATCTCCTTGAATCCAGAAAAATGTCAATTTTGGGTTACACATGGCTTGATTCTCAGCCATATAGTATCTAGACAGGGGATCACCACAAACCTATCGAAAATCAGGATCATTGTTGATCTACCACCACCAGGAACGATCCGCGAGGTCTACATCTTTATGGGTCATGCTAACTATTACAAGATCTTCATTCTAGATTTTGCAGAGTTAGAAGCTCACAACGAATCCACATGGAAACGAGAAAGCCTTAAAGGCTTTCCAAAAACTTAAAAATGCATTGGTTTCAGCACCAATCCTACATCCGCCCAATTGGTCCATTGAGTTTCATGTGCATACGGACGCATCGAAGTATGCAGTTGGAGAAGTCTTAACCTAGCCAGGAGAACACACAAAGGATTTTTTGATCCGATTTGCAAGCCGATAGTTCAGTGATACAAAAATGAACTATTCAACCATAGAGAGGAAAGCACTGGCAATGATATATGCGATTAAGAAGTTTCGACACTACCTGATGGCCACACACTTTTCTTTTTATACGGACCATCAACCCTTGCTCTATCTTGTTAACAAAACCTGCAACGCAGGGAGAATCACTCGATGTCTACTTCTGTTGTTAGAGTTTGATTTTCGGATAGTAGTTCGCAAGGGAAAACAACACTACATGGCAAATCATGTGTCACATATCAAAGGGAAGGAGGTTTTACTCCAACCCAACGATGAGCTGCTCGATGCTATCTTATTTTACGTAGACACAGTACTGGAGTGGGCTGCCGACATAGTTGAATATTTAATGAGGGGCCAACCAGAAAAATCGCTATCAAAGGTGGATCAGCAAAAATTGATCTTGAAAGCTAGACCTTATCAGCTGATTGCCGGCCAATTGTACCGAAGAGGACAAGATGGGATTCTTCGGCGATGTATTCTTCCTCATGAGGCCACCCAGATCATTTTGCTTTCACATGAAGGCATGGGTGGAGGCCATTTTGCATCCGACATTACAGTTCGCAAGATCCTGCAATCAGGATGCTAGTGGCCAATGATTCATAAGGATATGGAGGAATACCTGAGGAAGTGTGATGAGTGCCAAAGGGCAAGGAGACCAACGAGATTGAATTATGACCTTTTGCACCCGGTGTTAGCCCAAGCACCATTTGAAAAGTGGGGATTGGATTACATCGGTCCAATTCACCCTGTAGCAAGAAGTACCTAGGCTCGATACATAATCGTGGCCACCAACTACCTCACCAAGTGGGTCGAAGTCAAGGCAGTAAGAGTAGCTGATGCTAGGACCACTGCCAAGTTTCTCTATGGAAATATCATTCTGCGCTTTGGGTGCCCGATGGAGATAATCAATGATCGCGGGAGTCATTTCATCAATGAGACCATCAAGGTCCTGTTGGAAGAATTCTTCGTGATCCATAGAACCAGTACGCCTTATTATCCTCGTGGCAATGGGCAAGCAGAGTCATCCAATAAGATCTTGTGTAGCGTGCTCACGAAAATAGTTGAAGCTAGCAGATCGGATTGGGAACACAAGTTGTATGCTGCTATGTGGACATTCAGGACAACATATAAGAGAAACACTGATCAAACGTCATTCCAATTGGTATATGGTCAGGATGCTGTAATGCCAATAAAGTTTTTAGTCCCTTAATTAAGACTCAAATAAAGTTGACCATACTTGCACAATACTCACACAAGCTACTTTTGGGAAGCTAAACCTTGTGCGAGTTGCCTACCCTTTGTGCGAGTCATTCTAGGGCAATTCCACAACTATGTGAGTCATTTCAAGGTCTTTTTGTCTTCTTCTGATCCGACCTCATGCGAGTAACTTTTGAGGTGTTGTGCGAGTGATTTTTGTAATGTTGAGTCTTTACCTCTACCATTATGTTGTGCAAGTCATTTTTGTGTTGTGCAATCTATTTCTGTGTTGTACGAATCATTTTTGGAGTTGCATGAGTCATTTTTTGAAGCGTGCGAGTCATTTTTTGAATTGTGCGAGTCATTCTTCAAGTGTACGAGTCATTTTTATCAATTCCGAGTCATTACCTCTACCATTATCTGCTATGCGAGTTATTTTTTGCCTTCTTCCAATCTGTGAGTGAATTCCTTACCCTTCAGCCAATTGTGCGAGTTCCTAAGTAGGGTGTGCGAGTTCTTCAACATTTCAACAGTTATGCAAGTACCTCAGGTATGTTGTGCAAATAGGTGTGATCTTCACTAAAGTCATGTGCAAGTAGGTTGTGTACGCATCTAGTGCAAGCAATGTGCGAGTAGTAAGTTCCCGTGTGCGTGTGCGAGTCATCTTCCAACTCTGTGTGAGTCATTTTGAATTGTGCCCCTATGCGAGTCATTTCTAGTTCTTTCGGAAATTTTTCAACCATGTGCGAGTCATTTCTAGGTCTGTGCGAATCATCTTCCAACTCTATGTGAGTCATTTTGAATTGTTCCCCTATGCGAGTCATTTCTAGTTCTTTAGGGAATCCTTCAACCATGTACGAGTCATTTCTAGGTTTGTGCAAGTCATCTTCCAACCCTATGCGAGTCATCTTTTCAACCCTGTGCGAGTCATTTTGACTTGTTTTGCCCCTCAGCTATTGTTAGGCACTGTAGGATATTGTGCGAATTCTGTGCAAATGGATTTTGGTATCCTTATTATATTCTATGAACAACTTTCCATTAAACCAACCATTCACTTTCCATTGACTGTGTGAGTTCATAAACCTTCCGAGTCAAGTATGCGGGTACTCACAATTAGGTCAACTATGCTTAATCCCGATTGTGGTATTTTAGCAAGTAAGCCACTCGGCCAACATGAAAATCGATGTATGGTAAGCTGATCTACCCTCTAATGAAGTGGGCAAGTACTCCTTGAGACCAAACGATATGACATTTAAAAATAAAAAAATCTCAAATAAGGTAAGAAATCCCAGAACAAACCTATAGAAATACATTCAAGTGCAAAATACTTGATCTTTTCCAAAATAGAACTACCTAGTACTCACATAGCCTATTTTTGACAAGATCTGGACTTGTTCGAGCTCCAGGCATGCGTGTGAATTCTATCCAGAGAGGTCCACTTGTGATCACAACGAAGCCCCATCATTTCAAGCACTTGAAACTTAATAAAATCCTCTAAGATCAACATCATATGGTTCCACTCAAGAAAATCCGAGCTCTTGCAGATACACTTTGCACCTAGAATTGTACATATCCATCTTCCATTGCCGACAATCCTATCACGATGAATCTAGTTTGATAGCCTTAGGCACCTCTACTCGAGAACACCTTAGAAGTGTCCTAGTAGGAAGCCATAGATCCGTCACGATAAGTTTGCAAAATTTGTCGATATCATCATCCATCACCCATCACCTAAGTGCATAGAATATCTTCTAGATCACGATGGCAACAAGTGTAAATCAACAGCCTCTGCGAGTGGCAAAGGGGATTTTACAAATCGATACACCGAAGTATGATGGGGACTCAGACCCAGACTTCGACAATGCTTGTAAGTTCTATGGAGATAGTTCGGACACTGAGAAGTTAAGACTGTTCCTAATGGTTCTACAAGGCAATGTGAAAGAGTGGTATTTAAATCTAGAGAGCCTAGATATCGAGTCATGGGAAACCATAGAAAAAGCTCTCACCACAAGTTTTAAACCATGCAAGCTCACTCAAAGCCCTATCATCCAATTGACTCAGATCAAAATGAGGGGTAGAAAGTCCATACACACCTACATTAAGCATTTTAAACATCTCAAGGTAGAGTGTATTGAAGGTAAAATCATTGAGAAAATAGCCATTAAATTATTCCTCGTCGGGCTACCCAAGGCCATCAGAAGAAAATTGTAGCCGGTAGACTTTTACACGATGCTAAAGGACACGATGGATGACACCATCTGAGTAGAAGATGAAGGGTCTGACAAGGATAACGATTATCATGAGAAAAAAGAGTAAGAGGCTGAATAAACATGAGACTTCATGCATTGAAAAATCTGCCTCAAATAAAAAACTTTTCCTATCCGTGAAAATGTATGGTTCCCTACGTGTGTTCGACCAATGTACCATCCATACAAACCACTTGGACATCCAAATTACGCACCAAACTCCACTGCCAATGCATCCACGCAAAGGCCAGGACAATACCAACCAAGGCCAATAGGCCTAATTTTTCATCAATCTTGATCGTCTGGTCCTATGAACCATCCTACACCACTTTTATATTCTCAGCCATAGTCTTTTTGTCCAGGGCCAATCGCTCTCCATCCAACACAATAGCCTTTTGTAGAGAGTCAACATATTGCTACATCATCTATCACACAAGTTGATTCCAACTACATAGACCCAGCGATGTATTGTATAGAAGATACCAATGTGCCTACTTATCAGGTTGATCCATTTGCACCTTACCAAAATTAGCAGTATTGGATGTGTCTAGGCTCGTCTAGTCTTACTGATTCATATCTAGCAACCATGTAAGGTCTATCTCAAACACCATCCATAGATAAGACCAAGAATGTAACACCTCATATATGTGTCTTCATTATGTCTCCATGACCAAGCAATTTATATCATACCCTAGAGCCAAGTTTTGAGCTACCGCTTGATGAATCATTAGTTTTGTGTCTAGATGACAGTCCATATTTTTTTTTATCCGACTGAAAGTGATCTGACATATCTGTCTTATTGCATGCTACGTAAATTTACATGTTATGACTTCGTTTTTTCTTTTGTAACACTGTAGCTATGGCCTTGTGCCAAGTTCAATACTGGATTGCAAGAGTTTGTTTAAGAGTTTCATGCAATTCCTTCTATAGAATTATCTGTCACAATTTTTCATTTTTTCTCTTATTTCAAGTTTTGTCCTGTCAACTATGTCATTCGTTGCTGCCTTTTTGTTTGTTCTATTGTCATATGGTTTGGTGTGTTTTCTTTTGCAGCCGCACTATAGGTGATCTTTCATCGACAATTTTAGTCTACTTCTACAGTTGCAGTATCACACGAATTGTCATTGGGATATATCTCTACATCTTTACCAATGATCTAGGAACAAAAAGAGCAGTCAAGGGACTTCGAGTATTTCTACAAACTGTGTAGGAACACAAATAAAACTGCAGAACTGGATAATAAAATGGATGAAGATTAAAGATAGAGTATTTGGATGAATCACTCTGATAGTAGAATAATCCAACATCAGAAACTCTACAAGTGTAGCTGAAAAGACTCTTCATTTTTACATATCAGATGATAAGCTGCATGACACCCTATTCATACAACACTATCTACTACTGCATGACCATTGGTTGAAAGAGAAAGAGTGTAATTTGAGGTGTCATTTGGTGTGGTTTGTGTCTTGCATTTTGAATTTAAGATAATAAAGAGAGAGAGAGTGTTTGTGTGTGATTTGATTAAGATTTAGGGTAGTAGATGAATAGATTGTGTGTGTGTGTTTGTGTTCAACATTTTGCATTGATTTAAAATTTAAGAAGAGAGAGAGAGAGAGAGAGAGAGAGAGAGAGAGAGAGAGAGAGAGAGAGAGAGAGAGAGAGAGAGAGAGAGAGAATGTGTGTGTGTGTTTATGTGTGTGTGTGTGTGTGTGTTTTGTAATATGCATTAGTTTAGGATATTTAAGAGTGATAGATAAATAAATAGTATTTGATAGAAAATTATAAATATTGTTTATAATAGATTGTTAGAATTATTTAAGATAGTGTATGTGTGTTTGAGAGGATGTGTATATGTGTTTTGAAATTTGCATTGATCTATAATTTAGGTTAATAGACAAATAGATATAGATAGTGTTGGGCAGTAATAGATTGTTAAATTTATAATGTGTGTGTTTAATATTTTGCATTGATTTATATCTATTTTGGACTAAGAATGATAGATGGGAGAGAGAGAGAGAGAGAGAGAGAGAGAGAGAGAGAGAGAGAGAGAGAGAGAGAGAGTGAACATGTTTAGCATTTTACATTGATTTAAGATTTGAGAGAGAGAGAGAGGGGGGGGGGGTTGGGAGGGAGGAAGTGTGTATGTGTTGTGTTTTGCAATTTGAATTTAAGATGAGAGAGAGAGAGAGAGAGAGAGAGAGAGAGAGAGAGAGAGAGAGAGAGAGAGAGAATGTGTGTGTGTGTTTTGTATTATGCATTAGTTTAGGATATTTAAGAGTGATAGATAAATAAATAGTGTTTGATAGAATTTATATTGGATTTTTAGAGAGAGAGAGAGAGAGAGAGAAAATGTGTGTGAGTGTGTTTTGATTAAGATTTATAGTAGTAGATGACTAGATAGTGTTTGATGGTAATTGTATGTTTGAATTTGCTTATAATAATAGTTCAATTGTGTAATATAGTTTTATTTTTTAATTGCCTGTGCATGTGACAAAAATATTGAAAAAAGAGAGAGGAAGCGTTTAAAGAGCGAACAATTGCACGTTTGCACTTAAGCCTCGAGTGAGTTTACCGGTGATTTTGTATTGTTTCAATTTGTTTTATTATTAGAATACGTTATCTAACATAGTAAAAAATTAAATGTAATTCACAATTTTCATATGCAAAGGTGAAATGTAGATAATTAAAATCCCCAATCCTAGGAAGGTGTGTAGCCCTTGCTTTTCTCTCGTTAAAGGCGAGGTTCTAATCTTTCCAACTTGCATGGAAAAACCTACACGCCGCAGGAAGCAAATATGCAGTTTCATTCTGAAATAGGACATAACCGCAAGGTTCGGGTATTATAACTATCACATGCAACTCTATCTATAAAAATATACATAGAAAGTATTGCGATGAATATAAAAACAGAGAATGATAGATAATCATAGATCATTCTCATCATTTACATCATTTTCGTCATCAAAAAAGTCTTGACACTCATTTGAATCTAGGTCTAGATATAATCGTAATTTTTTGATCGTGTCTCTTTGATGATGTGAGTTACCCTCATATTCAATCTCCTCTTCTTCTAATTCTATCTTATCCAAATGTGGGGGCCTCAAATTACTCCCAATTTGGTCTTGTACGATCGTAGGAATCTCATCATTTTCATTTGTACCTTCTTCTCCCATCATTTCGACATCATTTGGAGTTTGGATGAGTGGTTCAGGTTCTTCTAAAACGTCGCCAAAATTGGGTGGTGGTTCGTCGTGTGTATCCAGTTCAACAATATATTTTTCTTCAAACACGCATCGTTTTCTTGCATTAAGTTGGATCACATACCACCATCTTGGGTCTATTCGATTTGGATGGAATATAATCTGCCAAAGAATTAAAAAAAATTAAGTTAGTCTTATAAGATTGATACATAAATAATTGGATTGCGAATATTAATGACATTGGAATTTTAGAGTCTCACTTGTTCGCAATGTCGTGACAATACTAAAGTGTCATGAGAGTCCATCGATATACATTTTGTTGAGTTGATCTGAAAAACCTTTGAGTTATCATTTCTAATCGTGGCGTTGCTTCCACGATAGATGACCTTAAATCATTTTACATCAAAAATAAAGTATTTGCCGTTAGTCTCGTAATCGACTTCATAAATATGTTGCAATGTGTCGACATAGTCTAGGTCGTCCGAAATGACATTAGGGTCCCTCGCATTAGAACGACTCTCATGTTGAAAGTTGGCCATTATACCACAATCATATGTACGTCGCTTGTTGTCAACTCTCTCAACACAATAATGGTGTCCATATGCCCACATGGCAGTGTATGATGTATACTAAAACACAAAGAAAAAAAACAAATGTGTGTAATTAGAAATACTATTCATATATTGAGTAGTACAACAACAAAACTTAACATTAACAATATTACACTAACCTTCCATCCATATCCGTGAACATATTCCCATTCTAATTCAGTCACTTCTTCTTCATTTTCAGATGCTTTTAGCATCGTATCAAAAATCCATTCACGAGAGCATTTTGAAGGTAAAGGCTCCAAAGGTTCATCATTCTCCAACGCCCTCCTTCTTCTTCGATTGATATTTCTTCTTCGTTTCAATGTTATGTTTCTTTCCTTTTTGGCTTCTTCATACCTTGAAATCCACTTTTCCAATTGTCCACAATTATATAATATGAATGTGTCAATTTTCTCTTTTAATTGAGGTGAAAGTCTTTTTTGCACACATTTCCTTGTGGTGCTTCACCCTTAACATGTTCATCTTCTTCTTCACACCACATTTTTGGACTTGCAGGATGCAATTGTGAGATTATTTCGGTGATATAAAACAAAGATTCCTGTACAAGCCAACTTTCTGCAATGCTACCTTCTGGCCTTGTCTTTGGTCTCACAAAGCCCTTCAAAACTTTCATAAAACGCTCAAGGTAAAACATCCATCTCGTGTGCACAGGTCCTACAATTGATACTTCTTCAACCAAATGCACTAGAAGATGGACTTGTATATCAAAAAAGGAAGTTGAAAAATTTCTTTCCAACAAACATACCATTTCGATCATTTGGATTTTCATGGAATCCAATTCACTATTTTTTTTTTCTTCCACCTGCAAGATTGATAGTACATTAGGTTGTTTAACACACAAAAAATTGAAATATCACATATTTATACAAGTGCTTAAAAAAATATACAAACTTAATCATCGACGAGAAATTGTAAAGCATATTTTGTACGTCATCGTTGAAGAGACCTCGAATAGAAAGTAAAAGTATGAATTGCAACATCTAATGCCAATCATGTGATTTCAATCCACTTAATTTACCATCTTTGGTAAATGACTTGCATAAAGAATGTGCATAGCCTGTTCGAGTTCTCATTTGTTTTATGACATGTTTAAGATATGAGAGTTGCTCTTTTGTAAGAATCCACGACACGCTAGGTAGAATCGCATCTCCACCTTTGGTGTATTGAATCCAATAAGGTGTTTTCACATCGGTCGCTTGTAGATCTTTACGAGCTGCAGAGTTGTCTTTTATGCCAATGATGTGGTTCCATAAGAATTCATCAATGTTTTTGAATATGTGCATAGGATCCAATAGATGGTTTATCAATAAATTCCTCCAATAGGGTAATTTATGAAAAATAGACAACCGTTTCATACCATCAATGGATTCATTCCATGAAGAATTAACGTCATGATGTTTAAGCCATTCACCATGACATTCTGCTACTCCCATGCATGGGGGTGGTGTTGTAGTTAGAGGATTATCTCCTCTCCCTCCAGAAAATCGCCTATTTAACCTTCGAAAAGGATGATCAGGCGGCAAGTATTTGCGATGATTTTTGTACACCACTTTTTTTAGTATATTTGTGCTATGTCGACCCTCCAAAAGTGGTCCACAAATATAACATGCGTTGTAACCCGATGTGGTTAAACCTGCATAGTTCATAAACCAAGTTAAACATAAGCTTAGTTAAATATACTCAAACATTAAACTCTAAAATGGATTAGATTCATTATATAGATACTTGAACATTCTCTTAAACCGGGGTAGTCATGCATCATCCACATTAGAATTCCACGAACAACGAAATTTCGTTGTTGTAAAGGTCTCGAGATGTCGTAAGTGTGAATATTATTCCAAAGAATGCACAATTCATCGACCAAAGGTGCAAGATACACATCCATGTTCTTGGCCTTGTACTTTCCTGGAATCAATAAAGCCAATAGCAAGTGTCCCGTTTTAATACTCAACCATGGAGGTATGTTATAATTAACGAGCACAACTGGCCATGTGGACCAATTTGACGCTTGAACGCTAAAAGGATCTACGCCATCCATAGCAAGGCCCATTAGAGAAGTTTTGAGCTCCAAAAAGACCCTTTAAGAATCCGTGCAAGATGTAGTTTATATTATTAAAATATTATAACACTAATACTTTTGACTTGCCATAACTTTTTAATCGTAGCTTAAAATTATGTCATCTAATATATCATTGGAAAGGGTGGAGTACTAGCTTTGATCAATTTCTTCTCTGCGACCCCTCATGTTGCGAGGGTATTATTGACAATATGTTCACCCAAAAGGGGATCTTTCATCCAAGTGGGAGCTTTGCTCAGCCTTTTGGAGAAATAAAAAATCACTCAAAGAGTATTTGTCATCCACTTAAGGAGAAGGTTCATCCACTTAAGGAGAGTGTTCATCCACAAAGGAGAGTGTTCATCCACAGAAGTGGAGATTGTCAACAATACATTTCCCTTGTTGAGCGCCTTACAATGCACCAAACTTCGCTAAATTTGGACTTACCACTAAAAAGTTATGCCAATTTTAGTGCGGAATGAAAATGTGGACTCAAAAAGTTACGTTACGTAGATTTCAAATTTGAGTGTTTTGATTGGTCCATGTGTAAGAAAAAATTGAAAAAAAATATAAAAAGAATCTTTACAAAGGGTCATTTTTGGATTTAGAACTCCTCTAATGAAATTTCAAATCACAAGATTTGTTTTTAAACTTGGGTCATTGGTCTTCAATATGTTTACATGCAGGTGAATCACTTGGTACTCACATCACATCATCAGTAGATCGATTTTTGACATGCCAATCCATTAGTTGTGCCAAAGATTTACATCGAAATGAACGTTGCAATCGTGGGATAATTGAAAAATGTCGTACGCTTTTTGTGGCACTTTATCCCCTTGTACGTCATCTCGAAAACGTGAAGCATTACACACTGGACATTGAAGCTTTTCTGAATGCTCACCTCTATATAGAACATGGTCTTCTGGACATGCATGTATTGTGTCGTAATCCATTCCAAGCACGGTCATCATCTTTCGTGTTTCTTTTTGTGTTTTAGGTATCACATTTTCTTTCAGAAGTATTCGATGCAACAACCTAAAAAAAGAGCAATGTGAGTTGTTAGAAAAGAAAAATAATTAACTTAATGTAAATATGCTATAAAGTATAATAGTTGTGTTATGCATTAAGTACCCGAATAAAGACCCAGGATATAGAGGAGTGTATGTCTCCTTGCGCAATAGAATCTCGTCTTCATCCATCTCAAATTGTTCGTGATCTCCGTTTTCATTAAAAGATGCATGCATATCATCATTCTCATTTGTTTCAAAGTAGGATTCAAACATGTTGTGCATTGCTTCATCGTGTTGCACCTCATCATCATAATCATTAGAATCAAGTTGATTATTCTCTTTTCCAATTGTGTTTGTGTAGGGTCAAAGATCTTGCATAGTATAGCCCCCCCGCCTGTCAACAAGGGTTAGTTCACTGGATAGGTACCTAACTATGCATAGATGCTACTTTTAGTTAGTTTCCTACTCTGCATCTAACTCTACCTCCACTAACACTACTCACTCTAACTCTACTCTTCCTAAACTAACTTCATCATGATTTTGGGTGAAGAGAGAGGATCGAATAGAAGAGGAAGAAGAAGGGGAAGAGAGAAAGAGAGAGAGATGAGATGGAGGCTAGCTCAAATGCTCAATTTCATTGCTTATGAAAAAACCTTAACTAGCATAAACCAAAAAAAACATGGGAAATGGAAATAACAAGCAATCTCAACAAGAGCATAAGTAAGAGTGATTAGCAAATGAAAATGCTTGAGCTCTCATAATGATAGAGCCTCCTCCTCTCTATTAAGTATGAAAATAGTATACAAATGGTACCTTTTTATAAAATAAGGAAGGCCCTTGCCCCAAAATCCTATTGGCTAATATTTACATTGATCCTATCCATTCATCTTGGAACCAACTTTATCCAAGGGTCCATAAAAAGTACATTGAAATTCACAAGATTCATGTGAGTCCCAATTTGTACCCAACTCTAAAAAGTAATCTCTAAGTTTAAAAATGACTTTGGGCCTCTAGTTTTATTTTAATTCAAAGGCCCAAGTCTATTTTATTTTATCTACACTTGAGCTTGCGTGCTCATTGGGCCATGGGCTTATACGCGCAGGATGCCATGCCCTCGCAACACATTTTAATGGTCGAATTTATTAATTTACAATTCGTTGGGAATATCCCCAACATGACCCATGGCCTGAAGTAGTGCCGGGCCCTCGGCACTCTACCGGTTCAGTAGAGAGTCTTCTTGGTCCGCCACTGTTGGATCAAGTAGCCCGTGACGTCTTTCATAAAGTTGAGGCAATCTAGTTTCTTCAAGTCCTTGGGCGTGTGAAGGGACTTGTGGACTCCCGTCAGCCAATCTTGGTCAACCCACACTTAGAATCTACGTGTCCATGGATCGCCAAGAATGGCAGCTCGGTAATACACACAAGCGACTGGCAGCTGATCTTCGACTCTGTCGAAAGGTAGCGCCTTATTCGGATCAAAGAATATGGGGGGCAAATCAATCCCCATTAAATGTTCTAAGTCCCGGGAGTAAGTGGCTGCCACGCGGACTGTTGGATCAGGGCAGTTGACATAGTGATTTGCGAATGTGGTGAGAGCCCTTCTAGGATCTACATCCGTAGTCCAACCGTACTCCGATGAAATGACTAGCCAATTGAAGTTTTGAAGTGTGATCTTGTCCAGAGAGGTGCCGCATTCTGCCCATTTGGATCGTCATGTACATGGCAGAAAGTGCGCATTCACCTGTAATTGTTGCGGTCACATAGGCCCTGTGTGAAAGATTCAACTAGTTTCATCACATTTTGCAATATTTTCAAATTTGGCATATTGAGGCCAAAACTTGTTTTAGACTTAGAGGTTGACTTTTCAAAGTTCATTAGTCTAAATTTCATTTGAATAAACACTTTTTGAAAGTGTGGGAAAGATAGAATACGAGTTTGAGTAGATTCAATTTGAATAAGTTGGGTACATTGAATCTAGACCCAAAATTGGTAGGGTTAGCATTTTGGTGGGAAAGCCAAGTGGCCAAATAGGGTTTGGACCTGTTATAAAAGGATGTAACTCGTGGAGAGAGTCATCTTCTCTCTCAACTATCTCATTTCATGCTTATACATGGTTCTCTTGGGTTCTACTATCCATTGGTGCACTATCTTGGTGATTGCTTGCAATTCTATGTGTAGAATGATCTATATTTGTTATTTTTGGATCCACACGTGTGAAATAAAGTAGCTTGCTGGTTTTGTATGGACAACAACAGTACATAATCATTTCATTCAAGTTTGATCAAGTTCTATTAGTGTTTGCATCTCAAATTGTGTGTAGATGTTGATTTTTCTACATTGGTGAAATTGGTAGTGTATTTCTCTTTCTAACCAAAGATCATTCAAGTAGATTGGATCTTAAGGATCTGAAATCTTTCACATGGTATCAGAGCTTGTGTTTCAGGTTATGAAGGAGGAAATCAGATCTATCAATGATTTGGTGAAGATATCAAGTCTAGAGCATGCTAGAGAGGATTCTACACCAAAATCGGATTTTTTGCTTTTGTAGATTGGATCTTTTGTAGATCAAAACACTAAATAGGTCAATATACTTGTTCAATTCTGTTTTTCGAGTTCACAAGCTGGATTTGGCCAATTTTTGGATCATTGGTTCAGCCTAAGTGGTGGCCTATAGATTGCATATCAAATTTTCAGCATTTGCATATAGATTTGGAATAGTCAATTTTTTGTGATTTTGTCAAAACCCTAATTTTGATTGGATTTCTAGATAGTGAGGTTTCTGGACTTCATTTGAGTGTGTTTCAATCTTAGCAAGTGACAAAAGTCACTACATTGAGGATAGATCATAGGTTGATCAAGATTCCATGATTCTATGTGTTGATTTGCTTGGATAAGTGCTAGAAGAGAATTTGTGAGATAGTTTCAAATCTTGGTGATTTCTTTTGAAAGCATTTGTTGTTGTTGAAAGGAGTGCTTTGTGCATTGAAACAGGTTGAAAGAGAAGATCAGGTCATTGCTACATGGCAACCTCAATTGGAGTCATGTTGGAAGCCAATGATAGGCTTACCTCAAGTAACTATTCATTATGGAAAGTGAGGATGGAGTCACTTCTTGAGATGAATGATGTTTTGGATATTGTTGTAGGTTTGGAGGAGAGACCAGCAATACAACAAGATCAATTGAGGTATAACAAGAGGGCCAAGAAGGCTCCACACATGATAAAGATGAATGTTACCAATGAATTTCTCAAGGAAGTTGGTAAGTGCACATCATCTTTGGAAGCTTGGAATTCATTGAAGAAGCTTTATGAATCCAAGTCTACTTCTAGAGTGTTGACTCTAAGAAGGCAAATCTTTTCTTGTTTTCAAAAGAATGAAGAAAGTCCAAGTACTTTTGTTTTGAGAATGAAAGCATTGAATGATGAGTTAGCTTGCATAGATGAAAGCATTAAGGAAGGAGAGCTTATTCAAGTGATTCTTAATGGCTTGTTGGATGCTCATGCTAACATTGTTCAAAGTATTGCTATTCAAAAGACTTTGCCAAGTTTGATGGATCTTCAAGAGATCTTGATCAATGAGGAATATAGGTTTCAAGCAAGAGGTGGATCTACATCGACACTTCAAGAGGATGCTATGTTCACAAAGGGAAAATTCAAGGGCAAAACCAAAAGCAAGTGGTCTAAAGGGCAAGATCAAGTGGATGCTTCTTCAAGTGGCAAAAAGAAGGATAGATTAAAGCTCAAGTGCTTCTATTGTGGCATCAAAGGACACTTTGCAAGTGAGTGTTACAAGAAGAAGAGAGATCAAGGAGACAAGCAAGGTAATCTTACTCTTGATGAGGATGGTTTGGATGTGCAAGATGCAAATGATGATGCTTTTGTGATGTCTTCATGTATGCTTGCTAATGATGGAGATCTAGATCCTTGGTGGATTGATAGTGGAGCAAGTTCACACATGACCTTTCACAAAGAGTACTTCACTTCTTTGTTGGCATATGAAGATGACAAGAGGGTGATCTACACGGCCAATGATGGTGAGTGTGCAATCAAAGGGATTGGCACAATTCATATTTCTCTCTCTACAAATAGGAATGTTCATTTGGAGGATGTCTTGTTTATTCCATCTATTACCAAGAATTTGCTTAGTGTGAGTCAAATGCTAAGTAAGGGCCTCAAGGTGGAGTTTGATGGAGATGCTTGTTTGATCAAAAGGAAGGATGTCTTGATTGGAAAAGGTAAAAGGCAAGGGAAGTTGTTCAAACTTGATGCTTGTGTTATTGCTAACCAAGTTGGATGTGTTGCAAGAGAGCAAATTTCTATTCAAGAGGTTTGGCACAAAAGGATGGGACACCTCAACTTCAAGTCATTGGAGGTAATGGCAAGGAAGAAGGTTGTGATTGGTCTTCCAAGTTCCTTAAGTAATGACAAGCATGTTTGTGAGTCTTGTGCTTTGTCTAAGTCACATAGACTACCTTATACTAGATCTATTTCTAGATCTACAAAGCCTTTTCAACTTGTACATTCGGATATTCATGGATTTACTACAATTAACAATAGTGGAGCTAAGATGTATGTAACATTCATTGATGATTTTAGTAGATTTTGTTGGATCTATCTACTAAAGAGCAAGGATGAAGTGTATGATGTCTCTGTCAAGTTCAAGAATGCAAGGGAGAACCAATTCTCCACAAAGATCAAGTGCTTGAGAGGTGACAATGGTGGTGAGTACATATCTAACAAGTTCAAGGCCTTTTGTGATGAGCATGGGATTAAGAGGGAGTATACAACATCAAGGACCTCACAACAAAATGGAGTGGCTGAAAGGAAGAATAGAACTTTATGTGAAAGTGCTAAAGCTATGAGGTTAAGTGCTAATCTTGACAAACCATTTTGAGATCAAGCTTTGTTGTGTGCCAATTTCTTGTGCAATAGGTGGCCGAGTGCTATTTTGGATGGAAGGACACCTTTTGAGATGCTATTCAAGAGGAGGCCGAGTGTCAACTTTCTAAGAACCTTTGATTGCACATGCTATGTCAACATTACTCTTGATGATAGGACCAAGGAGGATCCATCTTCAAGAAGAGGTATTTTTGTTGGATATAGTGAGGTGAGTAAAGCCTACAAGGTTTACATTCCTTCTACTAACAAAGTGATTGTTGGTAGAGATGTCATTTTTGATGAGGGAAACATTCCAAAGGTGTCTTCAAGCATGATTGATGGTAAAGTAGATGGTTCTAACATTCTTGATGTTGATGAGAAGGATTCTACTTTGGATGGTGGTGATGATGGACCTTCATCAAGTCAAAAGCCAAGGAGAACATCAAGAGAAAGACAAGTACCTTCAAGGCTCACATATGATCAAAAGGGTAAGCAAGTAGTTTCTGGAAATTATGTTGCTTTCCTAACCTCTTTGGATGATCCTACAAGTGTAGATCAAGCAAGGAAAGAAGAGGAGTGGATCCAACCAATGGATCTCGAGTATCGATCTCTTATGAAGAGTGGAACATCTTTTGGAGGACCTTCTTGTGTACATGGAGCTATGCAAGTGGATGGATGTTATCTTGCTGTAAAATCAAGTAATGGATCTGGAAAGCAAAGTTTGTTCAATGACTTTGATGGTCAAGTTGAAGATCAAGAGGCTGATCTCAAAGCGCTTCAACTAGTCAAAAGGGAAGTTGGCAATTTGGAGCTAGTCAAGAGCATCAAAGGAGAGGTAATTGGCAAAGGTGTTATGGATCTATTTTTGCAGCATATTGAAGACTCAAGTAAGGTCAAAGGAGCAGCAAGGAAGTGTTGTTCAAGTTTACTTTACTTGTTCTATCTCATGTTTGAGCAATTTCATGTGGATGTGTGCAAATTGTCAAGATATGGTAAAACTAGCTACATTGGTGAGCATTGTTTTGATGTTGAATTTGTACTAGCATTATTGGCTGATTTTGCTGATGGAAATGAAGCTATTGGAGGCTCATTATGTCACTCATCCATGGCTAAGTTCTCAAGTGTTGAGCTACTTGGTGCCAATACTTGGAGATTGTCAATTTTTGGTAAATTCATGGTCATTTTCTTGTGTCAAGTAGATCTTGAAGATGGACTAGTGCAAAATACTTGGTTTATGGAGTCATGTGGTGCTGGATTTGCATCATTTATGTACTCACCTACTCATGGATTTCCAAGGTTTGATGGTTTCTTGTGGCAAGATGAAGATGGAGGCTCATTCATGGAGTATCATGGTGGATACAAGGCAACAAATGACAAAGAAGGAGGAGACATGCAAGCAAAAGTTGAACACTCACATTTATTGTTTGTTTGCTGTATTTTTCCAGAGAGTTCAGAGTTGGAAGCATGGTGGAATCATCTCACTTACATCTATTTGATTCTTCATGTTCTAGTCACATTTTTACATGTAAAATTGATGTAAGAAATAGTGAAGCATCCCAAGTGGACACTATTCTCTATATCAATTATGGTTGTTTCTATTTTGAGCATTACATGATCATTGAAAGGAGATCTATTCTTAGGAAGAAGATCATTCTTATGATGGATCAAAGTTCTATTGGCAAAAACTATGCTAGGAGCATTGGAAGCTAGGAAAGTGAGTTTTGAGGTACATCATTGGAACTCGAGATTTTGGCATATTGTATGAGGGATCATCACCTAATCTTTTTGGATTTTCAGATTTGGACTATGCTGGAGATGTAATGGATAGGAAATCCATTAGTTCTTATTGTATTTTCATAGGTGATGGAGCTATATCATGGATGTCAAAGAAACAAGCCACTCTCTCATTGTCATCTAGTGAGGCCGAGTACAAAGCTCTTACACATTGCACAAAGGAGATGGTATGGATCAAGAGGATGATCAAGGATCTTCAATTGCTGGATTTTTCAGAGAGCCCAATCATCTTTTGTGACAATCAATCAGCCCAAAGAATGGCATCCAATCCTATCTTTCATGGTAGGAGCAAGGATAATGAGATACAATATCATTTTGTGAGGGAGCGAGTCATTCCAAAGGAGGTGGAGCTTCAACATGTGTCTTCAAGGGAATGTGTAGCTGATATCTTCACCAAAGCATTGGGAAAAGACTTGTTCATGAAGCAAAGGACTTCACTTGGAGTATTATCAAAGTCTATGCTAAAACTAGTTGAAGAGGGAGTGTGAAAGATTCAACTAGTTTCATCACATTTTGCAATATTTCCATATTTGGCATATTGAGACCAAAACTTGTTTTAGACTTAAAGGTTGACTTTTCAAAGTTCATTAGTCTAAATTTCATTTAAATAAATACTTTTTGAAAGTGTGGGAAAGATAGAATGCGAGTTTGAGTAGATTCAATTTGAATAAGTTGGGTACATTGAATCTAGACCCAAAATTGGTAGGGTTAGCATTTTGGTGGGAAAGCCAAGTGGCCAAATAGGGTTTGGACCTGCTATAAAAGGATGTAACTCATGGAGAGAGTCATCTTCTCTCTCCTCTATCTCATTTCATGCTTATACATGGTTCTCTTGGGTTCTACTATCCATTGGTGCACTATCTTGGTGATTGCTTGCAATTCTATGTGTAGAATGATCTATATTTGTTATTTTTGGATCCACACGTGTGAAATACAATAGCTTGCTGGTTTTGTACAAACAGCAACAGTACATAATCATTTCATTCAAGTTTGATCAAGTTCTATTAGTGTTTGCATCTCAAATTGTGTGTAGATGTTGATTTTTCTACATTGGTGAAATTGGTAGTGTATTTCTCTTTCTAACCAAAGATCATTCAAGTAGATTGGATCTTAAGGATCTGAAATCTTTCACACCCTGATGGCCGCAGGTTGTCTTTCAAACAACTGCTGATGCCACTCTGGTTGTGGTTGGAGGGCGGGTGATGCTTGCAGCTCCTTGCCCTTTATTGTTTGAGCTAAAAATGATATCCGCCAGCCGCCTCTTGATGACTTGTGGGGATACTTTGATAGGAATTCATTTATTTTCTCCTCCATGGACTTTGCTCTTTGGAAGGCCCGGCTGGCAGATATCATGCACGAACCTCTGGATGATGTGGCCCATCCTTTCTCTTTGCTTTGGCTGGTACCTGCGCCTTGGCCTTGGTCTCGTGTCTCAGCACCCGTATTCGTTGGTCGTTGGTCTTGGCCTTCGGACCCTTGATCTTGACTGAATCCCCCTGCTACTTGCTGGCTTTGGTCCTGGCTTGTACTGGCCTGTGCAGCATCAAAAACAGGTGGCGATGGAATCACCATGGGGGTAGGTGTGAAAAAAGTGGATCTTGAATGGATCCAAACTCCCAAAATACTTGGCTAAGATCTTTGCACAACAAGCTACAAAAGCTAGAAATGGCAAAGCATCCTAATGCTACCTTTGATACACATGAACTTGACAAAGCATTCAAGAGACGAAAGAAACTAATAAAAGGTACTGATGGCAGCCAAAAACAACAGCATACCAGCCCTACAACAACAACCTACCACTTTTGGAAACCTCTTAAGATCATACACAAAAGCTTGAAGACAATACACAAAGCAATGCTCTCAATGGAGGAAGAAACTGTGACAATGATCTATTGATCTCTCTCAACAATACAATAAATTTCTTCAACCTGTTCTCCACAAATTTCAGCCCAATATAGGTGAGAGAGATGACTCTCTCTCCTCTCTCTAGAACTTAGGACCCAAATTTAGGACACCAGTAGCCTAAAATATCCAATTTTGGCCTATATGTCCAAATAACATGATTTTGGTGTCATTTCGAAGGTCCTGAAGTTTGAGACTTCTTCAACATGAAATATATACTAAAATAAAAGTATCTAGGCCTCTTTTACACGTGTGAAATGTTAGATCCAAAACTATGTACAAAAACTGCCAATTTAGGCCTCAAACTAGCTAGGAAATGTTGACAATTTTCACACTCCCTCTTCATCTTAACTTGCTAGTTTTACAACACTACTTTGCTCCAACCCAAGAATGATCTCCATCATGATAATAGATCTCTTCTCAAGTGCTCTAATATGTAAATTATGAAGTACAACATAATTGATATAGATAATAGTGTCCATATAGAATGCTTCACTATTTCTTACATCAATTTTACATAGAATGGTGAACATGATACATGTAAAAGAACATAGAATCACAATGAAAGGATTCCTCCATGTATCCACCTTTGAATTCTCTGTAAAACAATAGCAAACAATTTTTAAGTGAAAGTAACCAACAAGTGTTTGCATGCCTCCTCCACATTCCACTATGCCCATAGTGAATGCATCATGTATCTCCATGAATGAACCTCCATCACCACCTTGCCTTTGAGATCTCCAATCCATGAAAGTCCTTGAGGGAATGAATGCCAAAATGATGTGTTCTCTGCTCTATTTAAATGAGCAAAGCTTGAACTTGAGATACTTGAAGTATCTCCACAAGATTTGCATACAACCCTTGATCCTACATTGTCAACAATTTGCTAATTTGCCAACACTAGGATGCCAGATCTTGAACTTTGTTCAAAAGTAAAGATATTGACCACTTCAATATCTTTCAAGATTTGAATGAATGCATGTACTTGATCATAAGAACCAGCAATGATAACTATTCCATCTCCAAGATCCAAAGGATGCAAAACTATGGAACTAGTTTCATTGAATTTTGACAATTCCAACACATTGACATGACAATGTTCGTACATGAGATTAAACAAATAAGGTAGAGTAAAAGGACACTTCCTTGCTGCTCCAAGAACCTTACTTGAACCTTCAAGAACCTGTAAAAATAGATCCAAAATGCTTTGCCCATGTGGCTCCCCTTTGATGCTTTTGACTAGCTTCCAATTGCTACTTGCCTCTTGGTGTTGATGAAGCAATTCAAGATCAACATCTTGATCTTCCAATAAAACATCAAGGACTTTGCCTTTATAAACATCTTCAGATATGAACCTCTAAATATACTCCATCTCAAACACATGATTAACATCCCACAAGATCTCATCATTGCTTGATTTCAACCTTTCACTATAGTTAGTGAAAACAATGTCACCATCATAAACCAAAAGATAGATTTCTACAATTCTATCCAACATGAAGTAGAGTAGATGAAGTTGAGTATCAAACCTAATCAAACCAGCCCATTTGAGCTCAAACAAAACCTCAATGAGCTCACCAATTAGATCTTCCTTGCCTTGGAGAAATTGCCACTTGAGTTGCTCCATGTAGTCTTCTTCATCCAACATTTTGCCATCTTGATCATGCATGAACACTCCACCACAATCATAGCAACCTTTGAGTTGATGAAGAGATGTAAGATCCATGCCTTGAATCTTCCCAAGAGTCACTCTTCCTTGGCCCTTTCCTTCACAAGACTCCCTCTTAATGATCACACCACAAAAGTTTGCAATCTCCCTCTTGATAGTTGCATCATAAGAAATGGAAGAATCTCAAACATTAGAAGCCATGAAAGGAATACATAGTTCCTTCAACATAAGAATGATTGAAGTACTTTTTCTTGTCAAATCTGGACTTCTAATCAATGATATAGGTAATGATAATGAACCCTCACTATTATTCACAAAAGCATCATTCAAAGTACATCCTACTTTGAACACTTCACATGCATCTCTCCCTCTTGACTTGAGATCTTCCTCACCAAGTCTCATGATAGAACCTTTTGATCTACTTTTTTTATGAATACATGTGACATCACTTGTTTCACAAATGACTTTTTTGGACTCATCACGTAAAGATACAAAAGAAACTTTTTCTTCAATCATGCTCAAAGCACCATCTCTTTCCAAATGAGTAAGTAAGTCATTAGCAACAACCATTTCCAAAGAAGAGTTTTCATCACCTCCATTGATGAAGTTAGCTCTCTTCTTACTTTTTTCATTTTTGCACTTTCCATGTAGTTCCATTGAAGAGCCACCAAGACTTGGAAATCTATGAGTAGAAGAGTTCAAACACGATACTAATTTAGCACCACATGACTCCATTTGACTAATAGGTAGCACTAGTCCATCTTCAAGATCCAATGGATCCAAAACATTGATCATAGATTCACCAAAAGTTGCCAAGTTAGCACAACAATAACTATCTCCAAGAAGCTCATTAGATCTCAACCTAGATCTAGCATAAGGAAGTTCTTTAGACTTTGCATAAGATCTACCAATCTTATTGATGCTAGGGATTGACTTTTCAAAGTAGAGAGAACCACCAACATCCATTTCATTCCTCTTGTTAGACATAACAAATGCATCAAGCTTGTAAAGTCTACCTTGTCTATTGCCCCTAGCAATCAAGACATCTCCCTTAGTAATGAAGCAAACATCCCAAAAAGACTTTGTCTTGTATCCTTTTTTTAATATTTAACCAACACTTAGCAAAGTTCTTGAAAGTGGAGGAATGTAAAGAACACCATCAGGCCTTACATTCCTATTAGTAGAAAGGCAAATAGGAATTGAGCCAATAACTTTGATCATACACTCACCACCATTTGGCATGTGAACGACTTTCTTGGTTCCAACATAAGAGCTAAAAGAAGTAAAGAACTCCTTGTGACTAGTCATGTGTGAACTAGATCCACTATCTATCCACCATGAATCCTTGTCACTTCCACTTGACATTAGACTTGAAGAACACATTATGAGAAAATCACAAGAATCTAGATCCTCGTTAGAAGTACAAAAGTTGTTTTGCTTGCTACCTTCATTACTTTGCTTCTTATGACATTCATTTGCAAAATGACCTTTTATCCCACAATAAAAGCACTTGAACTTTGACTTTTCTTTCTTTCTAAAAGAAGTAGAAGAGGAGGAGGAAGAGTGATCATCATGACCTGCAGCTTCGTGAGTTTCGCTCATAGCTGTGTGTTGCTTGTGGCCAGGTGTAGTACAATGTTTTCCAAAATAGCTTTGGTTGTTACCGCCTCTAGGATGTATTTACCCAAAATCTAGTACATCGTCGTTAAGTCTGTGGGAGCAGCCGATACACTGGTATTGATGGGAGCTTGTGTCGTATCGGCCCCAATGACTTGTGGAGTTCCGTCGTCATTGTCTTCAATGAGATTCTCGTTGGACCTAATGTCATCTGGGGCAGTGGGATCAGCCTGATCTGGCAATGGTATAAAAATGGTTTGAACAAATGCATCATCAGGCAACAATTGGTTGCCCTCGACAACCTTTGGTGGCAAAGCAGGTGGGATGCGAGAAGCAACAGTGGAAACGGGGTTGAGGATGGTTTGTCCAAACGAGAGGATGGGAGGAACAGAGGGAAACTGAAGGGTGGTGTGGAGTATGGAGGATGCGATGGTGATGGACGGAGTAATGGATAATGGAACAGAAATAAAAGTAGTATCAATAGAGGAGACGTGAAGGGACACAGAAACAGTTGTGGATGGAATAGGAAGAGAGGTAGTGACAACAGAGACCGGAGTGGAGGGTTGCACGGAAGAATAAGTGGTGGTGGTTGATAGAGTCATTAGTGCGGTGGTGGTGGTGCGTCTTCGGGTAGCAGGTGGAGATGAAGATGTAGAGGCAGTGTCATGCATTCGTTTGCTGGCCGTTTTGTCAGTAACTGTAGGTTGGGAGGAGGTGGATGCTTGAGATGGCGGATAAAGGTTAGTATGCGGCACAATGGAAGACAAAAGAGATGAGTGGTGGAAAACCCACACTATCGTCTTGAGAAGTGCATGGGAAAAGTTACACAACCAGGGGACCTGTTGCGATAACGGTCATGGTTGCTGGTTTAATGGAGATGGTTAGTTCACGGATGAGAAAGCTATGCCAGTCGTATGGCACAACTGAGGGGCCAGGAATTTCAGAAAGGATTCCACTATTGACTCAGCAGCTTGGACTGGATTCTGTTCCTTGCAAAACGTTGAAATAACCAGAAAGTTATTCAACAGATGCGCAGTCATGTGAATGATAGCATCTATCAAGTAACCATTGTTAGTCTGGATTGGAATTTCAGGTGCAGTTTAGGTGACGAAAGGTTTGATCAGAGTTTTGGCTTGGCGATGGGAGGATGGACTGATGATCACACGAATATAATGCCAATGGTGACCCATTGAGGTCTGCATTAATCTTGACCTTGTACATGGCACCT
>MU834448.1:0-46850 GCA_029204225.1 Diphasiastrum complanatum | reverse complement strand
ACAGTGACCTTAGGGAGACTGTTATAAATAAAGCCCATAGGTTATTCATTGGTGATCATTTCTATTTTGAGATTCTTCCTGCACTTTTATGATCATTGATCTAGGGTCAGATGCAACCTACTTTGGTTCTATGTCTGCTCATCTGATACCTGCAGGAATCACAGAACTCATACAACCAAACTATTTGAAGAATGACTGCATCGGGCTTCTAGCTGATCTTTATCCATGGATCAAAGACTAGAGGGTAACCGATCATATTCTCTTTTCCACATTCGAATGTTAAGTCAAGTTATTTGAAGGACATTGAAGACCTGGGCATCTTCAACAACTTCAACAAATTTCCATTTTGAACAAGTCTGCAATAATACACTATCTTCGCAACAATATGTAGAATTGAACTATTTTTTGCACAGTTTGCATTTTCTCAAAATATGCTAGGAATACGACAACCTATGCATTCAAAGACTTCAAGTTGTCTGACCAAAACCACCACCAAGACACCATAGAGTCAACGTTATGGTCACTATGCAAAGACCAACCACTAAGGCACTGCAAGGAACCACCAAGGCACCACAAGGGAGCCAAAACTCCGCAAGGCTCTACAGAATACCGCAGCAACTACGGTTGCGGTGTTGCAGTTGCGACAAGCACCGCCATATTAGTCTCCCAAAGGAGATCATTAACTTGTAGACATTGTACAGTTGTCATTGTAAGTCAAACTACTTCTTGAGTACAATGAAGTACTTAGTTAGATGGCAAGCATTTATTGTAATGTAGTGTATAAATACATCTTTAGCATGCACTCTATGTGATGCTCTGCAACAGAGTGAATGATATCGAGCGTCCAAGTTACGCCTCCAATTCTAGCTGTAACGTACTCAGTGTTGTTCAAGCTTTCATTGTAATATAGAAGCAACACGTTCTATCATTTGTGTTTAGCATAGATGTATGATGCTGTGATTTGATTACACCCGTACTGCCTGTTTACACTTGTTCACTCACTCTGATCAAATCACGGACGTCTACAACTCCTCAGAATCTGATCAGATGATGGCTGTCTTTGACGCTTGAGGAACTTGCATTGTCACACTGCATTATTATTTTACGTTCTGAACTAAACTTTGTTTTGAATCTGATTTACAATAATACCACACCTCTTCAAATCTCTTCGGTGGACTATACACATTTTTATCCTCTGAGTGAGAACGCATAAGTCGTGAATCCATTTCTGCATTAACAATCCTTTAAAATTGTCCTTGTTGGTAGCAGCCCATAACTATGGGAGAGTTGTTCCACAAATATTTCTCTCTTTCTCCGTTCCGTCCTCTCACCCTTACAGAGAAATAACATTTACATAGTATAGAAGTACTCAGGAGATGAATTCAGGTGAGTAGGAGTAAAGATTAATTCCATCACTCCCCTTTAAGCTTAACTCTTAGGATCCTAAATGAAGTTTAATATTTGGCTGCTTCTGCTTGAAGTTGCAAATCTATCTTCTAGAAAGACGACGTCGACTCGATTTGACATCATAGATCTGGTAGGCTTTGTGTGATGTTGAGTATCCGATGAAGATACTTTTGTAGCTAACATGATCGAGCTTCTTAATTAGGTCAGAAGGAATTTGCACATAGCAAAAACTACCAAACACTCGGAGGTGCTTCAGACTTGGTTTCTATCCATGATAGGTCTCAAACGGAGTCTTTGAGTTGACTGCTTTAGTGCTTGAGTAATTCTGCTGATATCAAGTTGTTGAAATTGTTTTAGCCCAAAAAAAACTGGGTAGTTGAGCATTTGACATCATTGATCGTGGCCCATTGAGTAATGTTCAGTTCTTCCTCTCGACTGCTCCATTCTGCTGTGGTGTGTAGCTAGTGGTGAACTGATGATGAATGTCGCATGATGATAAGTAGTCAGACATTTCGTCTGACAAATACTCTCACCCACTATCTGTGTGAAGGGATTTGAGCTTTTGACCAGTCTGTGTCTTAGCAAACTAATTGAATTCTTTGAAACAATTGAATGCCTCAAACCTATTTTTGATGAACATAATATTGGTGAATCTCGAATAGTCATTGATAAAAGTGATAAAATATAGTGTTGAGCCTAGAGATGGAGTACTCATAGGGCCACACAAATAACTATGTATCAATTTTAGAATGGACTTAGCTCTAGTAGTTTGTCCCTTTGGGAACCTTGATCTAGGTTGTTTGCCTAGTAAGCACATCTCACAAACATGTCAAATGTCAATGGAGGCAGCATTAATGTTGAAATCCTTAACCATGCTATTGTGATGCATATACAAGATCGATCTCATGTTTAAATGTCTTAGTTTTTGATACCATAACTAAGCATTTAAAATACTCAATATGGTAGAAAGTGCATAGTCATGAATTAAGATGTACAAATTACCTTCTTTGGTTGTAGAGATGATTTCATTACCATATTTATCCACAATGGTACATTGCCTTGAATTGAACAAAGCTCTATGATCTTGCTGATAGACAATAAATTCTTTGTCAATTTGGGTACATAAAGTACACCATTAAGCAATTTCGAGTTACCATTTGGAAGATGGTGTATAGATCCTTGGCCTTCAATCTGAAGTGTATTTGATGATGAAAATCCAAAAAACTCACACGTGTGGGGAACGACAAGAAATGTGTGAATGATCTTTACCATGCTTTGTGGTGGCACACAGATCACCTATAGAGCAATCCTGCAATCTACCAACAGATCTATGGCTAGAGCACAATCTAGAATGCTATAGATCAAAGCTACTTTAATTCCCCACAAATAGAGAAAGTGAACAAGCTTGATCATGTATGAAGAAGACACAAAATCCGAGTTATAAAGAGAGAGAGCAATTACAAGCAACATAGAATGAGATTCAAAATTGACATTATGACATTACAAATGCTTGATTCTTCATTAGAAATGAATGAGAATGATATATACATATATAGGAGAGCCAAAATTCGTGGTACTCCTTGCATTCAATGCATTCTCTACACCTATCCAAGTGCAAACTACTATTATCTTGACACCTAACTGCTTGCATGCACAAATTGCACCTAACTTCTACCTACTTTCTCCAAATGGCAATTTCTCAACTAGCCATGTACAAAACTACATGCACGGTGTTCATTAGAGTGTTTGCATGCCTTGCATGTCACAATGGAAACTTAGGACACAATGCATTTATTGTGGCTCGAGTTTCTACAAGGTCCTAATTGACCAATTCCATGTGAATTTCTATATGCATGTCAAACTAGACATTGTCAACATCATTGCATGTCATTCTAGACCAACTAGACTTTATGCATGTCATTGAAATTTGATCTACCTAACCCAAACTCGCCCTATTCTACAAGGATATGTGCTCAATTCACATACCTTGGATATGTACAATGTATTTACATGGATAGGACTCCCCAAACATCAATAAGCATAAGATAAAGATGTTTTACAATTTTTAACACTCCTTAAAATATATCTATCTGATGTTGATGAAGATCCTTTGAGTGTGGATTCTTTGCTTTGAATTTGAAGTGAATATGAACAAAGAATCTATCATAGCAGCACACTTACTAAATTCACGATAAGATCTCTTTGATAGAAATCTTTTCCAAATGCCTTTGAAAAATTTTCCACCAATTCGCCACTATGCTGATATGCCTCCTCCATGCCTGATGTAGATCCTGGGCTTGCAAATTCTTTTGCATGAAGAGGGTTGCATAAGAATCTGAAAAATTCGAGGCTTCCATGCCTCATCATGACCACAAAGATCATATAGATTAAGATTATACCATGAGCAATATTCAAGATTAAGCAAACTAGCTTTATTAGTCCAAACTCTATGAACTCTATCCAAAAAGGATCTAATCTTGAAACCATACTCTAACTTGATCAAATTGAGACTAAATACTTTCTTGAGGGTGTTAGTGTCCTTAGTGGATGCTTCACTTAACCTCACAAGAAGTTTACAACATGCCTCTTCAAATGAAGGAACATATTTTCCAGTATGTTTGAGCTTGTTCTTATTCTTGCTCTTACTCAATTCAAAAGCATTCAAATGATGGTACAATATCTTGCTTTCTAGATGTTTTGAAAACATAATCAAGTCATCAATGACAAGAATTAATTCCAAACTAAAGACTTTATTCAAAACTAGAATAGTCTTACTTGATCTTTGAGATGAACAAATCTCAACTATGCAAGATACAACATCAATCAAAGAAAGAGAACCATAGGTGAGTTCAATAGAATGAATACCTCCTTCACTTATCCTTTATTTTCCATGAAATAAGAACCACAAGGACTCGGCCTTGTACAATGAAGATCTTCTTGGATATGCATGTTGAGAATACTCCTCCTCAAACCTCGACCCCATCATAAGTTGTCTTTTCTCCATAGAATGAACTTCTGATGCAATAAGAGACACTGAGCTCTCGGCCCCTTCCAAGATAGAAAATAGATCTTCATGAAAATCAATAACATCTCCATGCTCAAACACCTTTGAGATAGAGAGTGTAAAGGCTTTGTAGCCTTCCTTGGTGGATAAGCATCCAGCCATGATCCATAAGCTAGGCTCTCCATCCTTCTTTCCTTCCAAGAACCCACATGCAAAGTAATAACTTTCAAGAACACTAAGGTACATAACCTTAGGCTTATAGTTGAACAAAACTCCATACAATGCAATCCTTCCAATAGCTCCATAACTCCAAAAAGCTTTGCATAATGGAAAATACACATGCAGCATGAAACTTTAAGAGACAAGACATAGCCATTGGTTACTTGTGAGACCATCAATAAGTGTAAAAAGCCAAGAGGCAACTTCCTTGCTTGTAGATGAAGAAAGGTCAACATCCGAGTGTTCCATCTCCATAGGTTGTTTTGTCTTGGTAGAAGACCTCAAATATGGATCCATATGTGATTTTGCCATAGAATAAGCCACTCTTGGCTTGATCTCCTTGACTATTGAAGACATAGATCTGAAATTGGAAACATGCAACCTCCTATGCCATACTTCCTCCTTGGAAACACAAATCATCAATGCAAAATCACAAGTACTTGCATTCTCATGCACATCTAGCTTGAAAATGCCTCCATATCTAGATCCACTTGCTAGGATCTCATCACCTTTCTTTATGAAACAATTATTGACATTGAATTCCACTTCAAAACCATCATCAAATAACTTTCCAGCACTAATTACATTCTTTGTGAGATTAGGAACATAAAGCACATTGGAAAGTGATAACTCATAGAAGATGCAAGATGCAAGATTCAAGGAACAAATTCCAACTCCTTCAATTGAGCATGCATCACCAACAACTGTGTATATTGAATCTTTAAGTTCTTGAAAAGGTTCTAGAGAAACAAAAGAACTTTTAGTGCAACCCATGTGTGATGATGCACCACTATCAATATACCAGAGACATCATTAAAGGGTAAAGAGGAGAAACTAGACATCATGAGAGATGTCTCTCCACAACTTGCATGTGAGTCTTCTGTAATAAAATTGGCTTGATCTTCTTGAGTCTTCTTCTTGAAGATAGTACAAAACTACATTCATGTGTCCATTAGAGTGTCTGCATGCCTTGCATGTCACAATGGAAACTTAGGACACAATGCATTTATTGTGGCTCGAGTTTCTACAAGGTCCTAATTGACCAATTCCATGTGAATTTCTATATGCATGTCAAACTAGACATTGTCAACATCATTGCATGTCATACTAGACCAACTAGACTTTATGCATGTCATTGGAATTCATCTACCTAACCCAAACTATGCCCAAGAATCATTCATGGTACTAATGCACTATGTGATGTAATCCTACTATGATGGTTACAGATTGAATAATATCTCTACTTCTAGAATTACTTTCAGTCTCTCTAATGATCTCTGATTCTATGGAATTAGATAGTTTGATACAATGGAGTTCACGGAGGAACTCTAATTCATGCTTCTGCTAATTTTTGATTGATCTTGGACTCTTCTCTTCTCACGTTCTTATATTGTACTATATGTGATCAGCTGATTTTATGGAGTACATACATACATCAGTTGCAGCGGTCGTCAAGATTACAACTGTATTGTTTAGTGTGAATTGTGTAGGTAACAGTCGTGAAGTGGTGCAGTTATTGCATAGGTGAACGGTGACGCGGTTTGTATTGGATGGAGCAGAGGGAAAGTTCCCTATCGAGTGGTGACAGTCGACAGACGTCGAGGGTGTCGAATGAGTCGAGTTGACTGTTTGCCCTTGAGTCGATGTCGTGGAAGTCGGAGTCGGGTATGTCGAAGTCGATCCTGCTCTACTTCAAAAGTCGATGTATATACAGACTGTTTGACTCATGCGAGTAAAGCTGCATGTTGTTGTAGAGAGAGAATATCTACATAGTATAGGAGTACTCAGGAGATGAATTCAGGTGAGTAGGAGTAAAGATTTACTCCATCAGAGTCTTCAAGCCTCATGGTCTCTCTTATGAAAACTCATAAACATGATAGCAAAAACATAAATGTGACTATTAATTAAAACCCTAAAGATTTAAGAAAAACAAGAGAACAATGAAAAATCAATATGGAGTATTGGATGTATTGATGAATGAGAAATATCATGAAAGTAGTAGAAAAAATGTTTAAAATATAACTGCGAACAAGGAATGAGTTTTAATGAATAAGATGAGTTGAAAGAGATACTATAGTAGGACAAGTTACAAAGTTACTCTCCTACGCTCCATGGAAATATGAAGGGGAGGAGACAAAAGTAAATTGAGACGCAAAGTTTTAAATGCATGACACCCTCTCCTCCCATACTTTTCTAACTAGATGGAAAAATGTCTAATGAAAGGACTTCCCACATATGTGCAAAAGAAGAGAGTGAAAAACACTCCACTCTATACACCATTGCATTTTAGAGGAGCAGTTAGCATAGGTAAGCCACAAAATTAGAGAACCTATTAATCCATCGAAGAAGGAGAAGACAAAAAGAGCCTCTTACATATCTCAACATTGACAAAAAAATTGAAACAAAATTTTAGTGTAAGAGAATGGGTGGCAGACGTTGCACTTCGTACGTATTACACTACACAACTAGGAAGAAAAATAGATTGTTTTATATGAGAAAAGTAGAATCATTGTAAAAGGTTCACATGACACGTTGGCTCATGGTATGGCATCCAAGACTTTGATGATAACAAAAAATGCCCAATTTTAATATTTGACAAAAGAGATGAGGAAAGTGGGCAAAACACCCTAAAGGAAAGATGCACCAACAATTGTCACGACACTTGTCAAGAGGCATCGAGAGGATTATGGGTACACCAAAATGGAGGCAACCAATGTCGCCTTTGGAGTTTTATCACTTATCAAAGTCATCATAGGTGACATATTTGTTGCGCTAGAATCCTTCAAAAATTTTCATACCAATTAGTCTCTTCTTGTGGCCACAAATGGTATTTTATCTGTATGTAGAAGCAAATAGGTATTATTTAAAAAAAAAGGCTTTCTTTTGGATACTTCTATAATTTGCATTGTGTCAAAGTAAAGAGTGGTCAAAGAAACAACAAATAAAACTCACACGAGGAGGAACACAAATTTTTATATGTACCTATCTAGTAACCTAACTTCCACAATAGTTTGAACAAAAATCATTCATCATGAGAAGGTGAGCTTGCAATATTGCACTATGTGTATGTAAGCGAAAACTTATAAAATATGATATTTTCAAAATGTAGAAAATAATCAGCTTCATGAAGACACTTAGAAGAGTCTAAAAGTTGATCATAGCATGTTATACATGATATCTTTACCACCCTTGTGGGTTGAGATTGTTGAGATTTTGTGGGCCACATGATGAACATGTGAGAGATTGTTGAGATTTAAAACACCCTTGGTGGGTTGAGATTGTTGAGATTTTGTGGGCCACATGAATGAACATTTGAGAGATTTTTGTTGTGGTAAGTGATCACGTTTTTTTAAATATGAAAGTAGGAAGCTTCATTCCAACTCCCCATGGAAGTAGGAGGAGACTTAAAGCAACGACAATCAATGATGAGTCACTTTTGTCAAAAAAAATAATCATGTGAAATCTACCTTGGCAAAATCCTTCTTAGTGGCAAGCAAAATAGCTTTTTTTTTTTTCAAGGTCAACAGTATATTATTTTACATTCATAAATAAACACACTAACCTAAAAAGATTCACAAGCCCCTTATTATGTGCTAGGTGGGTTGTTGGGCATTTACAAAGCCACATGAATGCACACAATGTAAATATGAATAACAAGGGCTTTTATAGCCTCATCTTCTTTAGTTATGACTTAAATAAGTCAAAGACCGCATAGTGGTGTACCTGTACTTGAGCAAAGCACCATGAATTACAAAAATGCCAAGAAGTGTGAAAATTACAAAATAGTTAATTGTAATGAAGTGTGCCACAAAGCACAACTAGGGAATTAAATGGCATGGCTCAATTAGAAATTTCATAAAACGATTTGAAAGTCAAGTTAGTTGCAAAAATATTAAAAAGCAAGTTAATTTTGACAATGAACCAATATAAGTATGCCACTTAATCATTTGAGGCCCAACTACATAAGGGTCATTTTTTTTTGTATTCAATGTTCTCAAATTTTCATTACGAGATTGAGTTCTCTCCTTTCTGTGTGTGTGCGTGTGTGTGTGTGTGTGTGTGTGTGTGTGTGTGTGTGTGTGTGTGTGTGTGTGTGTGTGTGTGTGTGTGTGTGTGTGTGTGTGTGTGAGAGAGAGAGAGAGAGAGAGAGAGAGAGAGAGAGAGAGAGAGAGAGAGAGAGAGAGAGAGAGAGAGAGAGAGAGAGAGAGAGAGAGAGAGAGAGAGAGAGAGAGAGAGAGAGAGAGAGAGGGTGTTTGGGTTCACGTAGGCTCTTATTTTTTCCACGTTGGAGACATGCTTTGCTACTCTCTCTCTCTCTCTCTCTCTCTCTATATATATATATATATATATATATATATATATATATATATATATATATATATATATATATATATATATATATATATATATATATATATATATATATATATGTCCTTATTTAGTTTACTATGTTAAATCTTTAATTTTTGTTGTAACTTAAGACGATGTGTAATCTAAGGATGCTTAGGTTTATATAAGCAACAATTTGTAACAACGGAGATAAGGATGAAGCATGGCAAGCCTAGCTATGGAGCACTATGCTTAGGGAGATTGGCTTCCAAGTGCAACCATCCACAATCATTTCCTTTGTATTCCATGTTCTCGGATTTCATTTGAGAAATCAAGTGACTGAGTCTCCTCTTCCTTGTGTCTTGTGTGTGTGTGTGTGTGTGTGTGTTTGTGTGTGTGTGTGTGTGTGTGTGTGTGTGTGTGTGTGTGTGTGTGTGTGTGTGTGTGTGTGTGTGTGTGTGTGTGTGTGTGTGTGTGTGTGTGTGTGTGTGTGCATGTGTGTGTGCACACGCGCGTGTGTGTGCATGTGTGTGAAAGAAGATAATGTGAGTGTTTGATATATATGAATGTGTTTGTCTAACTTTGTATTTCCTTCCATGTTGGAGACATGCTTTGCTAGTCTATACATGGATGTCCTCCTTTAATTTGCTATGTTAAATCTTTAATTTTTGTTGTAATCTAAAGATGTTGTGCATATAGGAACACTTAGAATTGTATAAGCAACAATTTGTAACAAGGAGATAAGGACGAAACATAGCAAGCCTAGTGATGACATAATGTGCTTAGAGATATAAGCTTCCAAGTGCAACCATGTTGGAGGGTTTGCGGATCCCGAGGCAAGCCTAACCCTAGCATGTGTAAATCCAACCCAATGATCACATAGTTATTTGATTAATTAGAAAGTCAGAGGGATTTGGCACCTTGCGTGTGTAAGTCCAACCCAATGATCACATAGTTATTTGATTAATTAGAAAGTCAATAAAAGGACTTTAGGCCTTTTTGCGCGACTTTTAATGTCGCAAGGTCTAAATGTCAAGCTAGTGAATAAAAATGAGTTTTCCCTCCAATGCAAATGGGTTCCCACTCTTTTTTGAATTTGAATAATTAGGGAGGCAGAAATGGACCGATAGGATTCAGAGGCCAGGGTCCTCCTCTCTACTATAAAAAAGAACCAACTCAAGCTTCCTACACATGTACATATCTTTATTTTAATAAAGCAGATTGG
Source organism: Diphasiastrum complanatum (assembly GCA_029204225.1). Classification (NCBI taxonomy): domain Eukaryota; kingdom Viridiplantae; phylum Streptophyta; class Lycopodiopsida; order Lycopodiales; family Lycopodiaceae; genus Diphasiastrum; species Diphasiastrum complanatum. The sequence continues at coordinate 36,666 of MU834448.1, read as the reverse complement.
TTCTCTTGTGAAATGAATTTATGGATGTCCTTGCTCTCTATCACGTTTCCTCTATCTTTCATGCTCTCTTTGGATTTATTAATTGTAAAATCTGATTGTTTTTGGAATTGTATGTTTTTATACTATCTTTATTGTGGATCTCAGTGTGAATGGAGTAGTGTTAATGCTTAGAGTTAATGGATGTTAGAGTTAGATCTGGATCTTCCATTCATGCTGAAATCTGAAATATACTATCGCTCTCATGGGAATGAACCTACGCGTGACAACTAACTTCATCTTCTTGATGCTAGATTGATTAGATCTTGGGTTGAGGTTAGGATAGGAAAGAAACCCACTACAATTTTGGTGTCGTTGCCAGGGAGCTACGCCAATTTTTCAGTTTGCAGCATGTTAGTTGGATGGTTAGCTTGCATTAGGCATCTTGGCATGGCATGAATAGTGTTAAATCTGCATTTAGAGTTAGTTTGGGAGTGATTTTGCCTGATTTAAGTGAATTTGCTTGTTTGAAAACTAATCTCATTTTGGAACAGGGGAAGCTATTTAGATCACCAATCTTAAGATCCATTTGGATCTGAGATATAAAAAAAAACAACAAAAATCAGTCAAATCTGCCAGATTTTGGTCAAAATGAGACAAAAATTGCCATCAAAGCTAATAACCTTTTGTCCTCTTTTAGGAAACATTCGCCGAGTTGTAGGCACCTTCGGTTTTGATCATAAAACCTTCAGTTTGAAGGGCGGACAATCCTTTTCAACAGATTTTTAAAAACATCAAAAAAACCATAAAAAAATATCAAAAAATCACCAAAGCACTAAAAATACAGAAAAAGAACCTTTGCCCAATTCACCGTGCATAGGTGTGATTCAGATCTATCTACTGCCAAGTCAATGAAGAATAATATTAGAAATAGCAAGTTTTCTCAAAGAATCAGTTGTCATATTGTCATATTTTTGTCAAAAAAAAAGTCTCTTTTTTATAAAAATACCAATATTACTCTTTATTCTTCTCCAGAACCTTCGCCGAGTTTTTCAAATTATTTCATTTATAGTAAATTACTATTTTTGAGTTTGACAAACATTCATTCAATCAAGATTATAGAAAATTTCTATTTTTACCATCGCCAAACTACAAAAACTGTGTTTTTATGTGCTAGGAACCTTCGTTTGTTCTACCTTATCTATGTCATATTTTCAGTTTGAGAGTTCGGCGAAGGTTCTTTCCATATAGATTGTCAAAAAAATTTGATCAAAAGGCTTGTACCAAAAATAGCACTGTTGAACCTTCGTCGAATCAACCTTCATCTAAGGAACCTTCGCCAGTTCTATTTTTAGGTTTTGATGTTCCAGATCAAGTCTTTATCAAATTTTGGGTCAAATCTGATACAATTTGATTTTGATTCTGAGAATTTTTCATTTTGAGAAGTATTGATTAGTTGATCTTAGGATCCTTTTTCATGATATAGGAATCTGATTCAAGTGGAAGAGATTTAGCAGATATGATCTGAGATAGTTTTGATTGAAACATCTAGATCCAATCTCATTGTCTGCTTGATCTAATCTGTAATAATGGCAGCCCCTAGAGGTGCTCCTCAAGAAATCAATCCAATCATTGTTAGGAGAGCACCCCGTTTGGATCTACCCAAATACAACGGATTAACTGATCCAGTTAGATTTCTTCAGATCTATTCAAAATCTTGTGAAGTCTATGGTGAAGTTTATCCCCAGGATAAACTTAAGCTATTTCCAATGGCCTTAACAGATGCAGCACAAGATTGGTACTATAATCAAGATGAGACGGAACGTATGGATTGTGAGACTGTCAAACGAGCCCTTATCACACGGTTCAAACCTCAAAAGTTTATAGAAGACCCTTTCCTACTTCTAAGTAAATTAGAATGGGAAAGCGAGAAATGGTTCGAGATTACATTGAATGGGTTAAATGCCTCAGATCTGAGTGCAAACCTGAGCTGATTAATGAAAATGCCATGATTATATGGTTTTTGTCAAGTCTACCTAAAAGGATCAGACGTGAGCTGAAACGCCATAATGAGTACGCAATTTTGCAAAACGCTATGGATGATGCAATTTGGGAGGAGGATGAAGATTCAGATGATGAGCCAAATATCAGCATATTGCCTTATACGGCAAGGCAGACCACTATGACATCCACCACTTTTAAATCAACGAATGTCAATGCTACTGTAGAGATGATGCTCAATGAGTTTGAGAAACTTGGAAAGAACAACAGAAACAAATGGAAAAGTTGCAGTCGCAATTTGATGAGAAGATCAAAGCATTGGAAGATTTTCATGGACAAGCGAACAAGGAACCTGAAAAGTTTGCTAAGAATTTTCCTACCATGGAAAATGTCTAGTGTTCTATTTGTATGGGAAATCACACAGTGAATGAGTGTCCTCAATTGAAAAAATGAATGGAAATCAATATATGCCATTTGTGTAATTCGCCTAATCATGAGACTGCTTTTTGCAACTTCAATCCTAAGATAATTCAGCAACTATATGTCCAGATGGAATATCGAGAACCACATTATGGAGAAAATCCAATAGCTAGACCTTGTCAATCTGCTCTTGGATACCCAAAACGGTTAGCCTTACCTGCCCCACCAAAGCTCCCCACTCCTCCTACCAATTTGATGAAACCAGAACCTTACAGAAGTACCGAGCAATGGAACTATAGTAATGATTATGAAGGTGGATCTTCATAACAGTATGCTATTTTTGCTGGCGTGCAACAACAAGCATCTAGAAACTGGACCAAAGCACCACTTGGATGCTTTGCATGTGGAAAAATCACAGAGTTGTAGAATGTCCAAACAAAGGCAAATTTGTACAATTTTGTCGTGACTGTGGATATGGGCATTGCTACAAGGAGTGTCCAGCAAGACCGAAGTTGCCACCAATCACAGCTCCTGTAAATTTGATAACAATCCAGCAAAGACCCACAACTTAGAATGAACCAAGTGTACCCTTGTTGGTGGCTACTAGAGCACAGAAGCAAAAAGAATCTGTAGCAGTTCCAGTACCTGCTGATTCTATACCATTAACTGATATACCAACAACATCTGGAGTCTATCCAAATCTTCATGCAGAAAAAACAAGATATCAGGATATGAGATAGTGGATTAAACATTTGCAAGAAGAAGAGGAGCTTGAAGCTACTAGAACAACATCTGAAGTTCATTCTTCACCAGTGCAACCACCGAATAATCCACGCACAGATATGAAGAACCCTTCAAGATGACTGAACCGGAAGCGCCGCAAACAGAACTGCTAATAAATATTTTGTCGAGTAAGATCAATATTTCGTTGGGAGAGTTCTTGAAGTTGGTGCCAAAAGCAAAAGAAGTATTAGCGCAAAAGTTAACTCAAGCTGAAACTTTTTGTGTCAGATTTGAAGAATCTAATGAAGTACTCCATGTCGGAGTAGCTTGGGAAAGTGAACAAAAAAATATCACCTTGCTGATACAACATAGGCAATTTTCTAAGGGTAGCTGCCTATTTGCAAAATGGGGCCTTACAAAGATAAAACTTGCGACTTTTGCCATTAAGCTAGCTGATTAAACTACAGTTCGTCCGCGAGAAATGGTTGAAGATATACCTCTCAGAATTGTCGGAGTACAATTCGTCATTACTTTCATAGTAATGGACTTACCTGAAGCACCAAATGTCTATCGAGTCCTATTGGGATGCCCATGGTTACGAGTTGCACAAGTAATTCATAACTGGGGTACCAAAAAAATCACTTTTGGAAATCATGAACAGGCAGTCAAGGTTGATCTTGTAACTTGGACTATAAAACCAGTGGCTCAAAAAGAGGATGATGATTCGCCAACAACGAATCATACTTGTGACCGACCAGTAAAAAATTTGGGAGCTCATTACAATTCTCAAACCGATACTGTCAACTAGAATCAAGCACTTGCAACGATTGACTGTATAGCAAGTTATATGTGTCAACAAGATAATCAATCAGATTTGAGCAAGATTTCAATATTGGATCGAAATTTGGATACACCGATCACTTTTCCATTGAATGTGCTGAATATAGCTTGGATATCAACGGAGCCTAATACCAGATCCAATTGAAAATGAACTTATTCCTGTGAGTCATGCCTTGACTTATGATGACAATGTAGAACTTACTGATGAGCAGATTCTAAATCATATAGATCCGAGCAGATTTGGAGTGTGTATTATTCCTGATGAACCAACAATAAAATCGCCAAAAGCAGTTATATTGAAGGAAGACAGGATCACATGGTCAATGATGAAGAAACAAGCCAAGCAACATTATAACACGATCCTGAAATGAGAAAAGCCTCCTCAAAAGGTTGATTCAAAGAATGTGCCACCCTTACTGGATAAAGGCAAAGGGAAAGTTGATGAAGATTTTGCAAGTCAGAGTTCTAGCAAGACATCATCATCTAGGAAGTCTTCACCTTCGAAGAAGAGTTTATCTTCTCGGAAGTCACCTCCACGATCAATTCCTGCTAAAACGGCTAAGTGAAGATCCAAGACAAATCCTTTTGACAAAGAACAAGCATATGTAGTCCAACATAATATGCCCGAACATTTTAAATGCTATACATTGGATGATGTGGTTATCATGTTACCAAAAGCACATCGTGAACCCGAAGAACAAGTGCCCGAATCGAAAGATGTTTACGATGGCCCAGCTAGGACACAGCCTATGAATCTTGCTGAACCAAGAGAATCAGAAAAGATTGTACAAGTTGGATCACAACTTAATCCTGAATAGTTTCAAGCGCTATGAACGTTACTGATTAAATATCAAGATTGCTTTGCATGGACTTATAAAGATCTCAAGGGTATTCCAATGACAGTTATTGAACACACCATACCTTTAATACCTGATGCAATTCCAAAGGTTACAAAGTTCTATCGTTGTAATCCTAATGTTGTGGATTTGATAAAGAAAGAGCTTCAGAGATTGCTTGACACCGATTTCATTTATGAGGTCGAGCATACCGAATGGGTTCCACCAATTGTCATTGTTCCTAAGAAGAATGAAATTGAGAATTTGCTTACAGATCCAAAGAAGAACTATTCCACAATAGAACGTGAAGCGTTAGCCATAATTGTTTTTGTACGGAAATTTCATCATTACCTCATGGAAACGCACTTTGTATTTTATACGGATCACCAATCATTACTTTACTTGGTAAACAAGACATGCAATACTGGGCGTATTGCTAGATGGTTACTGTTATTGACTGAATTTGACTTTCGAATTGTGGTTCATAAGGGAAAGCAACATTATCTAACCGACCACGTTTCGCGAATTGAATCTGCACCAGTTAATACTAAAGTGGATGATGAATTACCAGATGCTGCATTATTCTATGTAGAGGCTGTACTTGAGTGGGCAGCGGATATTGTTGAGTACCTGACGCTAGGACAACCAAATGACTCTTTGACAAAAGTACAGAAGAGGCAATTGATTCATAAGACTCAACCTTATCAATTGATTGCAAGACAATTGTATCGTCGTGGATCAGACAATATTCTACATATATGTGTTTTACCACATGAAATCTCAGATTTAATCATGTTTTCACATGATGGCATGGGCAAAGGGCACTTCTCTACAGATATTATTGTTCGCAAACTTTTGCAATCAGGTTGTTGGTGGCCTACGCTTCATAAGGACACAACAAATTATATTCAGACATGTGATGTTTGCCAATGAGCACAACGGCCTACTAGACAGAACTATGAATCCTTACATTTGGTTTTATCGCAAGTGCCATTTGAAAAATGGGGACTGAATTATGTTCGTCCTATTCATCCTACCGTGCGAGGATCTCAGGCCCGATACATTATCGTAGCAACTGATTATATGACCAAGTGGGTTGAAGCCAAAGTTGTCGATGCGAAATCTACAGCCAAGTTTCTTAATGAAAATATTATTATCAGGTTTGGATGTCCGATTGAGATTGTCAATGACCAGGGTACACATTTTGTTAATCAAATGATAAAGTGTTTACTGGAAGATTTTTTTGTGATACAGAGATTTAGTACTCCATATTATCCAGAGGGAATGGCCAAGCTGAATCTTCCAATAGAATTCTCTGCACTATTATGACAAAAACAGTTGAAGCAAGTCGGTCTGATGGGGAACATAAACTGCATGCAGCATTATGGGCATTCAGAACCGCTTACAAGAGTAGTACAAATCAAACACCCTTTCAACTTGTTTATGGTCAAGATGTTGTCATGCCAATTGAATTTTTAATACCATCTTTAGACATAGCAGCAATAGAGCGATTAAATGATGACAAGTCTTTACAACTGCGTCATGAAGCTTTGCACAAATTATGTGAAACAAGATTGATGGTAGTTCATGCATTAGCAGCAGAGAAAGCCCGTCGTAAGGCATGGCATGATCGTCGATTACACAAAAAGGATCTGAAAGAAGGAGATCTAGCACTAATGTACAAAACCAAGCTGATCAAGAAAAAATTGAAGTTTACTGGTGAAGGCCGGTATAGAGTAAAGGAAATCCTGAACTATGGAGCAGTTATTCTTGAACACTTGGACGAAAAATGTTTTGATACTCCCATGAATGGCAGCCAATTATAGAAGTTTTGATAGCTTGCTCCGCCAGTTCAGCAAGCATGATCCAATGATTTTTTTATTTATTTGTTTTTTAATCTTGTTTGCACTACTTAATTGTTGATTTCTTTTGGAAAATATTGTATGAAAAAAAAAACCGAAGAAAAAATGAGGAAAGACTGATGAGCAAAAGTCAGAAATGTCATCGGATCAGAAAGGAGTCAAAGCTTTATGGGAAAATGACTTGAGCAATTACTTTTTTGGTCATTTTTTGCACAAACTGTGTTAGAGTTAGTACAATGGCTTGAAGTAATAACTTTAGCTTGCTAAGCGTGATAACGCTGGCTACAAATAACTCTGATTGAAAGAGAAATTCCAAAATTAACACTTAGATAGCTCGATTTAGCTAATATAAAAATTTACAAGAGAGGAAATATCTTACAAGCCTTTAAGGCTATTTACGCCAATCTTTGCATATGTACAAAAGTTGGTAACCGCTTCACCATCTTTTGGATATTTGGTTGTCCAACTGTTTTTAGGGTTGCTGATATGTTTGGTGACGTCGGTTTGCCAATGTAGAAAAATGCGAAAAGGCCGAAAAACCCGAATGTGTCCGTTAGACTGAAGGTAAGTAAATCTTGAAGACGCCCTTAGATTTTAAGACAACAAAGAAGCCGAATGTGCCTTAGTTTTAAGGCAACAAAAAAGACGAAGGTGCCTTAGAATGGTTTTAAGGCATTCTGGATTTTGTGTTGCGTTTTTTGCAAAGAGACAAAAAAGACGAAGGTGGTCCAGAATTGATTTTTAAGTCATTCTGGCTAATATATCGCATTTTTCGTGAAGGCACAAAAAAGGGCGAAGAAGGCAAAAGCAAAGGTGCCTTAAATCATTTAAGGGATAAATGGGAAAAAACTTAAAGAAAAAATGTGAAGGTCCGTAATCATGTTGTCGGCCTTTTGTTTTCAAGATGCTCATTACTTAACTTAAGGCTGCTCATAAAAAATCTAACACTCCCCCTTAATGAGGATCTTGAAAAAATTTGATCTTCAGATTTAACATATCGTTAAATCTAAGATGTTGCTCTTTTGATAGAACCTTTGTCAAGTAATCTGCTACCATGTAGTTTGTTTTGTAAAAAATTAATTCTACTTCCTTGTTGTGCACTTTCTCTCTAAGGTAATGATACCTAATTTTTATATGTTTGCTTCTAGAGTGAAATCTCGGATTGAGAGAAAGTGCTATTGTGCTTTGATTGTCACAATAGATTGTTGTAGGAAGCGTTTGTGCAAGGTTCAGGTCTGCAAGAAGTTGCCTTAGCCAAATTGCCTCTTTGGTTGCATTTGTGGCAGCTATGTATTCGGAATCCGTTGATGATAATGCAACTGAGGTAGATTGTACACTGTTCAGAAAAAAAAACATTACAGAGTGTAGCCCTCATCGGTTATCTTAGAGACTGATAATAGGTTCTCATATACTGAGGTATGCGAAGAACATTTGGAACGAAAATAGAAAGATCGTTGTTGAATATGATCTTGACTGTCCCTTTGCCTTCCACGCGGAAGGTGCTTGAATCTCCGAGGTAGAACATGCTTAATGGATCTTTAGATCTTTGGCTAAATTTGGATGCACATCTAGATTCATCTACAAGCTAGAAATCATGCATCTATCATGCTAGAACTTGGAAAATACATGAAGATCTGATCAAAATTGCTATGATATGCTATATTATTGTCCCTGTCCATACAAAAGTAGTAGTACACTTTCCTTCACACGTGTCGATTCAAGTACAACAAGAAAAATCACATTCAACACATTAGAACTCAAGATATCATGAGAAATATGCAAGAGATGGACATAGAATCAAAAGAGAAAAGTTCTCCATACAAAATGAAAACGTGAACATGATTTTTCCATTTTGGTACATCTATTTATAACAGCCATAATTTCACTTGGCCACTTTTTCTAAAATAGCAACTTCTAGGTACTTCACCAAAAACCTAGTTTAACTTGACTAGATGCAATGTATCCACATTAGCCAATAGAAGTAGCTCCAAATCCAACCTTATCCAATTATATACTTTCTAAAAATAGTAAAGAAACTATTTTAGACCTTATTGACATTAAGAAATGTATCTCTAAGTTGAAATTTCACTTTGGCCTCCAAATTGCCAATTTAGACCAACTAAACTAGTTGATATTTTTCACACTCCCTCTTCACTGTAATTTTACCACACAACTTTGATCCATCTTAATAATAACTATCGTAATTGATGTAGATGATAGTGTCCATATTGGATGCTTCACTATTTCTTACATCAATTTTACATATCAAGATTTAAAACCAGCATAGAATGTAACATAGAATCACAATGAATAAATTCCTTCATGCTTCCACCATTGATATCTCTGGAAAATAATAGCAAACAATCAATAAATGTGAGTGACGACCATTTGCTTGCATGTCTCCTCCATATTTGTCTTTCCTTGATATGTCTCCACCATGAAAATCCTTGAATGAGCCTCCATCTCCATCTTGCCACAAGATATCATCATCACTTGATGGCTTAACCATGAATGAGTGATATAATGATCCTCCCTTAGCTTCATTTCCATCAGCAAAATCAGCCAAGAATGCTAGTACAAGTCCAACAACAAAATGATGCAAAACAAAGTAACTAGTTTCACCATATCTTGACAATATGCACACATTCACATGAAATTGCTCAAACATGAGATAGAACAAGTAAAGCAAACTTGAAAAACACTTCCTTGCTGCTCCCTTGACCTTAATTGACTTTTCAAACACTGCAAAAATAGATCCAAAGTATCTTTGCCATTTAACTTCCCTTTGACTGTTGGAGGGTTTGCGGATCCCAAGGCAACCCTAACCCTAGTTAATAAGTGAGAGGGATTTGGCACCTTGTGTGTGTAAGTCCAACCCGATGATCACATAGTTATTTGATAATTAGAAAGTCAATAAAAGGACTTTAGGCCTTTTTGCGGGACTTTTTATGTCGTAGGCCTAAATGTCAAGTTAGTGGATAAAGTTGGAAATCCCACCAAAATTGGTTGGTTTCCACTCTTTTTTAAGTTTGAATAATTAGGGAGGCAGAAATGGACCAATAGGATTTTGATACCAGGGTCCTCCTCTCCACTATAAAAAGGGACCAACTCGAGTTTCCTACACACGTACATATCTTCATTTCAATAAAGTAGATTGGTTCTCTTTTGAAATGAATTTATGAATATCCTTGCCCTCTATCACTTTTCTTCCATCTCTCATGGTTTTATTGTATTTGCTAATTGTTAGATCTGATTGTTATTGGGATTGCATGTTCTTATGCTGCTTGTGAGAGAGAAAGAGTAAGTTATCTTAATTGTGGATCGTAGTGTTAATGGATGTAGTGTTAAGGCTTAGGGTTAATGGATGTTAGAGTTATATGTGGATTTTTCATTCATGCTGAATCTGAAATATGTTATCGCTCTCATGGGAACGAACCTACGCGTGACAACTAACTTCTGCTCTTTGATGCTATATTGTTTGGATCTTGGGTTGAGGTTAGGATAAAAAAGAAACCCACTACAATTTTGGCACTGTTGTCGGGGAGCTACGCCAATTTTCTAGTTTGCAACATGTTTGTTGGATGGTTAGCTTGCTTTAGGCATCTTGTTGTGGCATGAATAGTGTTAAAACTGCATTTAGGGTCAGTTTGGAAGTGATTTTGCTTGATTTGAGTGGATTTGCTTGCTTAAAATCTAATCTGATTGTTGAACAGAAAAATCTATTCAGATCATCATTATTAAGATCCATCTAAATATGAGAAATCAGAAAAACAACAAAAATCGGTCAAATCTGCCAGATTTTGGTCAAAATGAGGCAAAAGTCATCATCATAGCTAATGACTTTTTACCCTCTTTCAGGAAATGTTCATCGAGTTGCAAGCACTTTCGGTTTTGATCACAGAACCTTCAGTTTGAAGGGCGAACAATCCTTCCTAGCAGATTTTCAGAAACATCAACAAAACCACCAAAAAACACCAAAAAAACACCAAAACCCTAAAAAATAAAAAAAAGAACCTTTTAGGCAAAGAATAATACCAAAAATAAAAGATATCTCAGAGGATCAGCTGTCATATTGTCATATTTTTGTCAAAGAAAGTCTGTTTTTTGCAAAAATACAAGTACTACTCTTGATTCTTTGCCAAAACCTTCATCGAGTTGCCAAATTATTCTATTTGTAGTAATTTATTATTTTTGAGTTTGGCAAACATTCATTCTATCAGGATCATAAAAAATCTCTATTTTTACCCTCGCTAAACTAAAGAAACTTTGTTTTTTTTGTGTCAGAAACTTTCGCGAATTCAACCCTAGATTTATCCAAGTCAAATTCTCTGTCTGAGAGTTCGGCGAAAGTTATTTCCATTAAATTTATCGAAAAAACCGAATCAGGGATTTTTTTTTAAAAAATAGCACTGATGAACCTTCGCGGAGTCAATATTCGTCTAGGAATCCTTCACCAGTACTATTTTTAGGTTTTGATTTTCCAAATCAAGCCTCTGTCAAATTTTTGATCAAATTTGGTTTAATTTGATCCTGATTTTGAAAATTTTTCATTTTGAGAAGTATCGATCGCTTGATCTTAAAAAATTTTTCACAGTTCAGAAATTTGATTCTTGTGAAGTGAAACGAATTTTGCAGATATGAACTGAGATAGTTCCTGATTGAAAAAAATCTAGATCCAAGCTCATTATCTGCTTGATTTTATTTGTAAAGATGGCTGCACCTGGAGCTGCTCCCAAGGAAGTCAATCCAATCATTGTTAGGAGAGCACCCCGTTTGGATTTACCCAAATACAATGGATTAACTGATCCATTTAGATTTCTTAAGATCTATTCAGAATCTTGTGAAGTCTATGACAAAGTTTTCCCTCAGGATAAACTTAAGTTTTTTCCGATGGCCTTAACGGGTGCAGCACAAGATTGGTACTACAATCAAGATGAAATTGAGCGTACGGATTGGGAGACTGTCAAACGAGTTCTTATTACATGGTTCAAACCTCGGAAGTTCATGGAATACCCTTTTGTACTTCTAAGTAAAATTAAAATGGAGAAGCAAAAAATGGTTCGAGATTACATTGAATGAGTAAAATGCCTCAGATCCGAGTGTGTACCTGAACTGATTATTGAAGATGCCATAATTATGTGGTTCCTGACAGGACTTCTTAAAAGTATCAGACGTGAGCTGAAACGTCACAATGAGTATGCAACTTTGCTGCTTTTTGCAACTTTAATCCTCGGATTATTCAGCAATGATATGCCTAGATGAGATATCGAGAACCACTTTATGGAGAAAATCCAACAGCTAGACCTCGTCAATCTGCTCTTGGATATCCGAAACGATTAGCTTTACCAGCCCCACCAAAGCACTCTGCTCCTCTTGCTAATCTGATGGAACCAGAACCTTAAAAAGGTACTGAACAATGGAATTATGATAATGATCATGAAGGTGGTCCTTTAAAACAATATGTTATTTATGCTGCCACGCAACAACAAGCATCTAGAAACTAGACCAGAGCGTCACTTGGATGCTTTGCATGTAGAGAAAATCATAGAGTTGCAAAATGTCCAAACAAAGGCAAATTTGTATCATTCTGTCGTTTGTGATGCCAAAAGACACTTGATCCATAAAATCTCCTTGGTAATCGAAATAGATAATCATATACAATCAAGAGAAGACCAACATCTCAGACTAAACCAAGTGTACCCTTGATGGTGGTTACCAGAGCACAGAAGCAGAAAGAACTTGTAGCAGTTCCAATACCTGATGATTCTGTACCATTAATTGATATACCAACAGCATCGAGAGTCTATCCAAATCTCTATGCAGAAAAGAGAAGGTACCAGGACATGAGGCAATGGATTAAACATTTGCAAGAGGAAGAGGAGCTTGAAGCAACTAGAGCAGCAGCCGAAGTTCGTTCTTCACTAGTGCAACCATCAAATAATCCATGTATAGATATGAATGTTCAATTGCATCATCATGAAGAACCCTTCAAGATGACTGAACCGGAAGCGCCACAAACAGAATTGCTCATGAATATTTTGTCTAGTAAGATCAATATTTCGTTGGGAGAGTTCATGAAGTTGGTGCCAAAAGCAAAAGAAGTATTAGCACAAAAATTAACTCAAGCTGAACCAGAAGTCCATCAAGAACCACTTTTTTGTGCTGGATTTGAAGAATCTAATGAGGTGATCATGTCGGAGCAGCCTAAGAAAAAAATATCACTCTGCCAATACAACATAAGCAATTTTCTAAAGAGGCAGCCGTGATAGATGGAGATTCGGGAGTTAACCTGATTTCTACAAAGCTATGTGCAAAATGGGGCCTTACAAAGATAGCCTGCGACGTTTGCGATTAAGTTGGTTGATCGTCCATAGGAAATGGTTGAAGATATACCTGTCAGAATTGCCAGAGTACCGTTCGTCATTACTTTCGTAGTAATGGACTTACTTGAAGCACCAAATGTCTACCGGGTCCTACTGGGATGCCCGTGGTTACGAGTTGCACAAGTAATTCATAACTGGGGTACCGAAAAAATCACTTTTGAAATTCGTGAACGTGTAGTCAAAGTTGATCCTGTAACTTGGACCATCAGACCAGTGGCTCAAAAAGAGGATGATGATTTGTCAACAACAGATCATACTTGTGACCGACCAGTAAAAAAATGGGGGAGTTCATTACAACTCTCAAACGGATACTGTCAACTGGAATCAAGCTCTTGCAACGATTGATTGTACAGCAGGTTATATGTGTCAACAAGATAATCAATCCGATTTGAGTGAGATTTCATTATTGGATCGAACTTTGGATACACCGATCACTTTTCCATTAAATGTGTTGAATGTAGCTTGGATATCAACGGAGACCATAGCAGATCCTATTGAAGATGAACTCATTCCTATGAGTCATGCCTTGACTTATGATGACAATGCAGAACTTACTGATGAGCAGATTCTAAATCATATTGATCCGACCAGATTTGGTGTACATGATGAACCAACAATAAGACAACCAAAGGCAGTCATTTTGAAGGAAGACAAGATCACAGGATCAATGACCAAAAAACAAGCTAAGCAACATTATAATACGGTCCAGAAATGGAAAAATCCACCTCAAAAGATTGATTCAAAGAATGTGCCACCTTTATTGGATAAAGATAAGGAAAAAGTTGACAAAGATTCTTCAAGTCAGAGTTCTAGCAAGACATCACCATCCAGGAAGTCTTCACCTTCAAAGAAGAGTCCATCCTCTCAGAAGTCATCGCCTTCACGATCATTTTCTGCTAAGAAGGCTAAGCGAAGATCCAAGTCTAATCCTTGTGACAAAGAGAAATCAGAGGAGGTTCAGCATGATATGCCCGAGCATTTCAAATGTTATACACTAGATGATGTGGTTACCATGTTACCAAAAGCACATCGTGAACCTGAGGAAAAAGTGCCAGAATCGAAAGATGTTTACGATGGCCCAGCTAGGATGTAGCCTATGAATCTTGTTGAGCCAGGGGAGCCAGAAAAGATTGTTCAAGTTGGCAAACAACTTAATCCTGAACAGTTTCAAGTGCTATGAACATTACTTATTAAGTATTAGGATTGTTTTGCGTGGATTTATAAGGATCTTAAGGGAATTCTGACGTTAGTTATTGAGCATACTATACCTTTAATACATGATGCAGTTCCAAAGATTACAAAGTTCTACCGTAAGAAAGAGTTACAAAGATTGTTTGATGCCGATTTTATTTATGAGATTGAGCATACCGAATGGGTTTCACCGATTGTCATTGTTCCTAAGAAGAATGAGAAATTGAGAATTTGTGTGAATCTCAAGGCCTTGAACAAAGTAATGTGAAAAGATCACTTTCCGTTACCTTTTACTGAAAGCATTTTGGACCGCCTTGCTGGAGCGGAAGCTTATAGTTTTCTAGATGGATTTAGTGGTTACAACCAGGTCAAGATTGCACCTGCAGATCGTCACAAAACAGCCTTTGCAACAGAATGGGGGACCTATGCTTACAAAGTAATGTCGTTCGGACTCTATAATGCACCAAGTTTGTTTCAAAGAGTAATGCAACTTGCTTTCAAAGATTATATACAAAAATTCCTTGAAATTTACTTGGATGACCTTGGAGTCCATAACACAGATACAGACCACCTGGATCAACTGGAAAAAGTATTTGAACGTTGTCGCAAGTAGCAAATTTTCTTGAATCTAGAAAAGTGTTAGATTTGGGTTTTCCACGGAGTTGTTCTTGGACACGTGATATCAAGACATGGCATAGCTACAAATTATTCCAAAATCAAGGTTATTGTGGAATTGCCACCGCCAGGAACAATTCATGGAGTTTATGTGTTTATGAGTCATGCGAACTACTATCAAATTTTCATTATCTTCTTTGTTGATCTTGCAAGACCTATATACAAATTGCATGCAGAAACACTTTGGTTATCAATCTATGCATCTATCTTTGTCTCTTTGCCTTAGATTTTGATCTAGATCTTGGATTTCAATCTAGTATTGATCTAAAGTGCATAAGCTTGACTTAGGAGATCATTCACACACATTAGGGCATTCCCACACGTGTGAAATTTCACAAGGATGACAAGGTAATCGTGTAGCTATTTCAGATTGAACTTGAGTCATTGGTTGATGGACATGCCTTACAGGGGCGATTCATGATGGAATTAGAACACTGCAAACGCAAATGGGCAAAGCGTGAAGCTTTGGGAGCCAGCTCTAGGATGGTGAGCTGATGGAGATCACAAGGTTGGGTGTGATCAGAGGGCAAACACTATGGTGAGTGTTTTTCTAGGGATCCACTGGAGGGGACATTGATGACGAGGACTTCATGGTGTGCTCATTTGGGAGTACATGATGACATTATAACAGGAGGCCAGTCATTGACATTGGCATCGATGGGGATGCATCTACCATTAGGGGCATGGATAAGTATCTATAGCTTTACATTTGGTTGTATTTGTAGGAGTCTAGGCTTGGCACATGTATTGGAACCTGCTTGGTTCGGATTCACAGGTGGTGAGATCTGGGAGAAGCCTAGAATAAGTCACTTAGAGCCATACACCTCAGTATGATCAAGGAGAAATTGGTCTTAGAATCCCGTGAGCAGCGACGAGCTTGCATTGGCATGATGTCGGATGGCACATAGCCAGGGAGAGCGAGTTAATGCCAGGGGCTAGAAGGAGCAAGTGATGCTTTGGAGATCGGCTTGTCTAGCAGGATGCTAGACATCATAGTATGTGGATGACGAATCTATTGGGGTGGCACTCAGGGAGATGCTACAGTTGCTCAGGTATGATACATCATTGGATCTATAGGAGATGTTCTTCAGCTGGTGCATCATGTGTAGTGACCTAGGGACATGTCAAGCCTACTTGGAGGTAGGTGGCATGGAGTGTACCTGGAGGTGATACATATCTTGAGGGCATGGAGTGCATTACGTGGTGATGGGGATCCAACATGTCTATGGTTGTGAGCTGATAGGGTTGGAGATGATTACTCATAGAGTAATTGTTGATACTTTGGTAAGTATTCAAGTGAGCTGCATGGTTGTATGCATAGTGATCTCCAGGTTGACGTCACACATGTTGTTTTTTATCATCATTATTTGGTAAGCAGGTTTCAGTTGTTGGGTTAGATCTAGTTGGAGTCTAGTTGCACTATAGGTGGACAAATTCTTGGGGAGCTATCAGTGGGTAATGGATACTTGGTAATCAGATGGTACATGGTACATGGTTTTGTTGGAGCTATCCTACCTGATATGCTATGGATCGTGGGTGAGTTTCTCATCATGATGGTGGATCTAGTTTGCATTTGCTTTGCTTGGATTGACATGATGGATGTATTGGTGAGACAGGCTCCTTGGTGGGAGGCCTATATGTTGGTCAAATCAGAGTTGGCAACGTCAAGCATGAGAAGTTGAGCCTACATGGGATGTAGGAGAGGCAGACCATCATTAGTATCTCTGGGAGATGGGCGAGCTACTTAGGTATAGCCTATGGTGAGGTTTGCATATATTCATTCATCGTCTTTTGCTTGGAGCATGGGGAACGGATGGGGATCAGCTTTAAGGTTTTACTAGATAAGATGTCAGGGAAAAGTGGGTTGGAGAATGCTTTGTTTGGGAAATACATCAGGGATGAGGCTTGGAGCGCTCATTGGATCATGGGAGATCTTTGGACGATGTATGGTGACATCAATTGGACATGGTTGGACATGAGAGCATCTTGGTTACAGGTGCGGTGGACCATGGTTGAGACCTGATTTGGTAACCAGTGGTGTAGCAACGGATCTATAGGTGGCATAGGTGTTGGTATAACATGATACCACTTATGGACAGTGTCATGTATTTTTAGTACATCAGTTCTTATACAAGCAAGATAATATCCAATGTAAGCTTTGTAGGCCCAAAAGGAGCTATTAGCCTTAAGAACAAGGCGGTTTCCTCTTTAGGCCCTCCAAAGTAATTAATAAGGATAATAGGCCAACAAGGGCCCAATGTAGTTGAATAATACTTAACAAGAGCTAACTATCCCTCAAGATAGTTAAGTTAAGTTAAGTAAGGGCATTGTCTATAACTAGGCAAGAGACATCATTTTGTGAATCTTTTGGCTCATTTGCAAGTGAGAGCTTCTAGCTTTCTTGTGAATGTGAGTCATAGGGATCTCCATTGCTAGGTCTCATGTGTCCTATCCACATGAATCAATGCATTTCCATTGATTGTACTCTTTCTTTCATTGCTAATGTGATTCCATTGAGGTCTCCATGTTTCTAGCTTTCTATTGATATGCTATCATGATTGTCTTGTACTTTTCTTGCTTCTAGCTTTACTTCATTGTTATTGCTATTTGCTTGGGATTTGGCACATGACATTTCTTGGTATTAGAGCATAGATCCATGATTCTATGAGGATTCCATTAGATTTGATGAGTTTATTGTTTTTGTAGTTTTGTTAGTTTTTCTTTCTTCAAAGTTTTTAGCCCTGTTCTGTGATTAACTAGACCTATCAAATCACATTCAATCATTGGTCTGATACAAAAGCCTGATAGAGTTTGTTTTTAGCTTTTCAAAGGTACTGAGTTTTTGTGATTTGGATTAATATTGAGTAAGTTATGATCAAATTACTAGAGATGGGTCAGATTAGCCAAAATCTTGGAAATTTTTTTTACGAGGAGAGACAAGCACTTCAATATTATAGCTTTGAAGTTTTGTTTCTGTTGTAAATTTTTTTCGAATTTTTCATTTTAAAGTTTTATTAAAAAAAAACCAAACCTCCCCACCTACAGCCCTAACCTTAAACCCTAACCTAACCTAAACCTAAACCTATTCAACTCCCCTAGATTTTTCAGAAAGTGAGGAAGAAAATGAACTGCTCCTGCGCAGCAGATATGCACATTTTCTCATCGTAGCTGTTTCCGCCTAATATTCTATGCAGCTTCAGAACATTAAAACTTCACACTCCTTCCAAATAACCTGAACAATGCTGCTTTCTTCTACTAATGTCCGCTTCCAGCAAGTGTTACCAAGCCATGTATCACTTGTTCGCTGCGCAATATCTTAGCAGCAGAGACGCTCACAAATATCACGCTTGCTGCACTACAAATCAAAAATCATTGCTGACAGCTATGTAACAAATTGCGCATCGGCATAAAAGATGAATGCAAAGGAGTTGTGATAAGCCTGCACCGCCTGAATTCTGCTTATCATTGTAATCAGGTAATTGCGAAATGGAACTAGTATGAGATTGTGGAAAGCAGCAGCAGCAATGAATTTGCGAAAGAGGCGTGGTTAAGCGGTGATCGATGAAAGATCGTGGATGATAAGACGACGACGGCGGCGATGGCGATCTCCGTGATGTAGCAAGAACAGTAGTGACGCTGAAGACTTAGCTAAAATTTAAATCCTTCGGCCCTCTTTCTCTCTCTCTCTGGCTCGTTTGTTCGCATGCAGCGATGGTTGAGAATCGACGAGTAAAGCTAAAGGAGTTGTTCGCATACCAGTAAGTATTGTTTTGATAACAGATCATGGCGCTTGCAGCTAATTCTGCTGCAATGACACCATCCCTGATTGCTGCGGCAGTAGCAGATTTGGAGTCATGCTTCCTCGCTGATGCATCTCCAATGGCATCACGCAGGCTTCTAGATAGTCTCTGTTTCTCTCTCTAAGCGTCGGCTACCCTCTCTCTCTCTCTAACCCTCGGCTACCTCCTCTCTCTCTCTCTCTAAATGCGTCGGTTGAGATTTTCTCTTTCTAAATTTCGTCGGTTTAGATTTTCCCTCTCTTTTCTCTCTCTGCCCCGATCCCAAATTACACCACAAGAGCAACCGATTAAAAAGAATTTGTCGACAATTTTCGGATTTTTTATGGTTCTTTCTATTCTTCTACGAGCACAGGAATGTTTCATGGATTCCAAAAATTTATTGAATTCAATTTTGATTTTTCTTTAACCCCTTTTTTCTAAGTTGTTTATTTCATTTTATTCTCATTCTGTGATTGTACATTCTCATTCTTGTTTGAGCTCGGATTTTAGTGAAGTAAAAACGAAAAGTGATCAGATCGATGAGCCTGACACTACCAAGCTTTAGAAATTTTGTAATTATTACTTTTCAATTTTTTTTCAAGACCCTTTTTTACCCTGAGTCAAACTTCCTTGTATTTTATTTGTCTATTTTCGATCCTCATATCATCTCCGTCTGAGTTTGGAATTGAACGCTGTAAAAAGCAAAAGTGCTCAGTTGTATATGGACTACAACTTCCTGCCATTTTCAATTTCACTCATCGTAAAACTCTGAGTTTTAAGTGGGTGGAGAAACTACCAAGAGCTTATTTCCTTACAAAAATTAAACTTCGCAATTTTTTCTATAAGGGTCCTTTTAAATTTTCAGACTCATATTCTCTCTTGATTTGTCAAAATGGATTCTGATTCTGACTATGAGGTGGAATTTGATAATCAATCTGAATGTGATGACCAATCATATTTTGATTATCAGTATGAGGAGCAAAATGATGGTATTTCAGATCAATATTATCAGTATGGGGAGCACAATGACAATAATTCAGATCAATATGAGCAACACGACTCATATGGAGACTGTTTGAGTGACGATGAAAACTATTCTAACCAAAATAAAACCCATGAGCTACACCAGTCAAATCAATCTAATATTGATGGTGGTTTTTATAGTAGTGACAGTGATGATGAGCTATATACACGACAATCAAAACAGCATCGCAATTCACAAGGTGATGAGCACGCACTGCGGTACATGAGTTCTACGTGCCAACTTGAATAATCGTCATCTCCAGTGCAACCTTGCATACAAAATAGCACAATCAATAATGCCACTCTCATACCCATTGTGGTTCACCATTACTATTGTTCAATGGACAATCGAGCCCTACTGAAGAGGTGACAGAAGAACTGCAGGTTTTGAACCAACAAGAAAACGTACTAGATAAACTACAGGCCACACAAGATCTGATAGTTGGAATGTTGCAAGAAATGAGACAAGATTGGCAAGTAAGGAAACAAAGTTGGCAAGATGGTGAGGTAAAATGGACAAAATTGTTTGCTAGCCTAGCTGATGGGCAAGACAAAATTGCGGGAGCTGATCAAAGTTGTAAGGAGCCATCTACATCGTTCCAACTACCGTCCCCATTACAAAATTTAACATCTTTTCAAGATGTCCGAAGAATTTTCATGGACAAGGGAAAACAGATGCTACAGAGTCATACTAGATATCCGGTTGGACTTGGAAATGATAGGAGAATGTTGGAACAACGAGCACAACAATCTATAGCAGCCAGAGGTGTGCCAACGAATGTTCATCAAAATGTCCAACAAAGAGGTGAAGCTTCAAAGATCCAACATTTTGAGGATGATGAACAATCTGATAGTGGAAGTCAAGACTCAAATCAAGGAGAGCACAAAGGAACAGTCAACATTGGGAACTTGCTACAATCATGCCTTGGGAATCAAAATGGTAGTGATCAAGAGGAAATGTTTGGTATGGAAGATCCAATGCAGGAAACGAATTCAAGTGAATCTGATGATTCTTCATCAAGATCATCAGAGAATGAACCAGAAGTGCAATTTGACGAGGAAAAGCAGTTACCAATGATGGAAAAGCCTATTCAACAGATGGATCAACCAACTTCATCAACAGCTCTTGATTTTCCATTCAATTCACAGGAAATGGACAATCAAGATTTATGCAGTGCTATAGAATGTACACAAGATCGACAACATAACTGTAATTCCCAATTTGAATCGACCCAGAAAATTTCAATTGCAAATACAATGTCAATGCAAGGACATTGAAAATCAGCTGAGGACAACAAACATGGTGCGGAGGATTATGAGAACAATATTTTTGTTTTCAATATCAATCTTCAATTGAGCAGTACAAGTGCCAATTCAGGCAAAGAAGTTGTCAATGAGGCAAATCACTCAAGGACCCTATCTTCCTTGAGATCACCAGAATTATCACATCACATTCAACCAGAAAACTTGTTTGAAACATCTTGTGAAATGGGATTAACAGACAAGGGCACAACTGATCTATATGAATGTTTCACATTCAGTATAGAGTGCACAACGAAATGTGATGAAACTTAATTGTCCTAGCTATGAGATGGGACAAACAATCAAAGATCCATTATACCTCCCCCTCAACTCTATCTCTCTCTTTCTCTCTTCTCCATCTTTCTCTTCTATTTTACCCTTCCCTTTCACCAACAATCATGATGAAGTTAGTTTAGGGAAGTAGAGTTAGTGTGAGTAGTGTTAGTGGAGGTAGAGTTAGATAAAAGTAGGGAACTAACTAAAAGTAGCATCTATGCATAGTTAGGTGCCTATCCAGTGAACTAACCCTTGTTGACAGGTGGGAGGGCTATTACTATGTCGGATCGAAGACCCTACAGTGGTGCCGTTGCCGAGGATAGGTTTCCACTAACTAGTATAGCTGCATTTTAGCTATTTCTTGCTTTTTAGAGTAGTTTTAGGTAGATTTTTGGGAGTTTAGAGTTAGTTTTCTGTATTTTTTGTGTTTGGACTGTTCACAGCTAGCAGGGAAGGTGTGAGAGGGTAGAGGAGGCCTTGAATAGCCTCTAAGAGCTTGAAAACCAAACCTACCAACCAAAAAAGCCAGAAAAACCAAAAAGCACACCAATCTGCATTTTGGAGAGAAAAAGAGCCTAAAATCTCATCAAATTTTAATATCTCCAAAACCAGTAAGAGTTAACCCTTGCATGACTGACAGCAGCTCGACAAAGAAGTATAAACCATTTTCAATGGGTTTGTGCAAGAAATTGAATTGATTCAATATTGAATCATACTTTAGTACAAGTTACTTCTTGATGAGAGAGATTTCAATTGTATATGAATCAACTATTAATCCTCAATATCCACTTAGTTTTAATCAAAGCAAGTTTGGACTTGGCATCATATCTCTCTTGAATGTAATTGCTTATACTTTCATGCAAACATCTATAGCAACACATTATTCATGATTTGGGCAGAAGTATGCAGTTGGTAATTTTAGAGATGTGGTGAAGACAAAATAATAAAACATCAATTTGACTTACATGTTTTAGATGTAGGCAATATTCCGAAGTAGTTGATACAATTTGACATACATTTCTTAGATGCCAATATGAACTAGTTAATAGTGAATCTGTTTCTCTACTTCGAAGTTCTCATACAATTGTTTTTTAGGAGTTGGATGCACAATCACCTACATGTCCTATGTTGGATAGTTGATCCCTCTGCCCTCAAAAATTGAAACCTCCACTAGAGTTTCTCCTCTAGCATTAACTATCTTTAAGACTCCATTGACCAACATCAAGGCATGGTATTGCCTTTGCAAGGCAAGGCCAAAAATGCCTATGCATGTGGGGAACTCTCAAAGGATAACTTTGGACTTTATTGTGTCTCTCTAGGACTCCATTATAATCAAGGATGTTTTTTATGCCAAAATTGTAGGCACCTGCTCTCAGTCCATTCTAAAAGCAAAATGCCCCATGAGGAAATGCATTATGGCCTTGGGACGGCTAGACTAGTGTTAGGCTAGCCTATATCACAATTGCAATAGGGTCCCAAAATGCATCTATGACCAATCACATGAGGACACATGGCAAATAATACATTCAATAATGTATGGTTGCATAATCATGTATAATTCCAAAACTACATATAGGGGGTGAAAATCTCGGTCCCCTTTTGCAAACTACATTCAGTAGCAGCAATGGGGAGCAAATTACAGTAGCTCCCCCAAATGCCTCGCCCCATACGAGGCTTGACACACATGGCTCGGCATATGGGGTCACTACATCGAGTGGCACGCAAGCGGATGATGCTACCTAAGAGGAAATGGAACTGCCAAGGGCAAGATCCATCCTACCTATTTGCTACCAATACTTACATTCTTGGCTTGGCTTGGCATCAAACTGGAAGAAGGAAATGGAACTGCCAAGGGCCAGATCTATCCTTCCTATTTGCTACCAATACTTACATTTTTGGCTTGGCTTGCAATCAAACTGGGAAAAGGAAATGGAACTGCCAGGGCCAGATCGATCCTACCTATTTGCAACCAATACTTACATTTTTGGCTTGGCTTGGCTTGGCATCAAACTGGTAGAAGTATGTGGGCTCCTCCTGTCCTTTCCATAATACATCAATTTGTGTTCCTACACAGCCATGCATCCTCTTGTATCTCGATGCGTCTTTTCTTAATTGAGTGAGAGAGAGAGAGAGAGAGAGAGAGAGAGAGAGAGAGAGAGAGAGGAATGTGGAGCGATGCATGAAAAGAAGAAAGACCCAGCAGCAACTGATCAACTGAATGTTGCTGTCGATGTCGATGCTCATGCTGATTCAGTACCCCAGCAGCAACATGATCGTCAGGCAGATGAACGCAATGGTAAAACGGTACTCAATCTCCCGATGAACTCAAAGAAAGGACAGCGGCAAGGTAGCAGATCCAGGATCAGGGGAAGGAACAAGCCTGTAACCGCATTAGCACCCTCGGCTTCTCATCCAGATGTGCAGCCTCCGCCTCTGGACATGGTCCGGAGAGCTCTGTCGTCTGGCATTGGTGGTGGTACTGCTGCGCTGACGAAAATTGCAGAGAGGGCGGTGCGCCGATCAAATAGAACAAGAGCGCCATCAATGGAGTTTCGCGATTCTGAGGGTAGAATGCTACTGCCAGGAAGCGGCGGTGGGCGATACGTGGGCGACGTTCTGGGTGGTGCACCTCACGGCTTTGGACAGCATTGGGTTCCATATTATTCTGATCGCGAGCATCTGTTGTATGAAGGAGAGTGGGTACATGGCAACAAGACTGGCTTAGGATCGGTTCACTACATCAACGGTCAGGTATATCGCCACCAACTCCTCATTCAGCATATTAGAGAATTCCTGCTTGACTGAAGTTCAGACATGAGCAGTCCAGAGCTCGTGCAGCGCTTCGTCCAGCAATAATCTACCTCTTAAAAAGCCATCATATTAGTAGCCTTCAAATAAAATTCAATGTTTATTCGGTACAGGAATATCATGGCGAATTGGAGACTGGAGAGCGCTGCGGATGGGGATGCATGAGATACAAGGACGGGAGCGTCTACGATGGAGAATGGTTGAAAGGACGAAAGCATGGCTACGGAGCCCTAGTAGGTTATTCCATCATTCTTGACTTGTGTTTTAGGGCTGTTTACAAATGAAAGTGACCAAAAATTTGAAGTTGTCAAGATGATAGGAACGCCGAACTCACTGGCTATGATGTGCAGTATTATCGGAATGGGAACTGGTACGAAGGAGCGTGGTGTAGGGATGAACGTGAAGGTTGGGGATCGTTCTTCTGGCCTTCTATCAGACGCAAGTTTGAAGGGGAGTGGGCGTCAAATAATCCGTTCACTGGCTGCTACTTTGCGATGGATGCTCAAGAATATAACCTGCTTCAAAGGAGAATTCCTTGGTTCGCTCCAGCGTGTTTTTCTGTGATGGAAAAAGGCGCTCCCCTAGAGCAGCTCCAGGTATCACCATTCACATGCATATCTATCTGAGAGTAGACACACCAATGGAAAACAGAAACGGCAGTTCAACTCTAATCTCCGAGACAAACTTATACATAGCTGTGGTTTTGAGACAGTAAAAGTAGACACAGCTATGTAGAGCAACCAATCACAGTTCAACTAAAATTCCTGAGACAAACTAAGACATGGTTTTGATTTTGAAATTGTGAGAGCACACACAACAATGTAGAACAACAATCGCATTTCCAATCTAATTCCCAACACAAACTAAATTCTGATACACGCCGCACGGTTGTGGTTTTCAGATAGTGAGTAGACACAGCCATGCAGAACAAGAATCGCAGTTCAAAGGCTATCCTGAGACAACTAATTCATGGCTATGGTTTTCAGATAGAGGTGATGAAGCTGAGACATCCATATTTGATCAACTACACTAGTGTTCTATCCATAAGAAAGCTTAAGAACAATGATCGCAGTCAGACAAAGCTTTTCAAAACGGTACCCAAGAAGATGAACACTTGCATGAGTTGTTTTAAATTTTATATGATAAAGACACGAAAGTGAAACCGTTAACTGATGTAACGGATGTATGATGCAGCAAGCTGAGCGAAAAGAGTGCTTGCAATCCCAAGAATTACGAGCTTTGAAACACGCATTTGAAGAAATAGCTCCTAGTTATCTGCACCGACGCAATCTTCCTTCCGTGCACCTCAGAAGGCTACTGGTGACTGCCATTATCGACCCTGATTTACCACAGGTCTCTCTCTCTCTCTCTCTCTCTCTCTCTCTCTCTCTCTCTCAACTCACATAATGGCTATTTCTCTACCAAAACTAAAAATCCTAAAAAATGAAAAATCCGCAATGTCTAGCATTCCTCTTTTTCTGTCTCTTGCCATCTAGATTATATACCCCCTCTTTATCTCTCTTACTTTTCTTTCTAGAACTTTCTAAAAGCAGCACATGTTCTCTCACTTAGTTCTCTCACTTCAGCTGCTTTTCAAATGCTCTTCCAATACATTTTAGGGCAAATGTGGACCAATGAAAAGCTCCGAAATGCATTTTCTCTAACAGAGCACACATTCTCTCATATTTCTCCCAAAACTAAAAGACCCTAAAAAATGAAAAATCCGCACTCTCTCTCTCTCTCTCTCTCTCTCTCTCTCTCTCTCTCTCCTCTTTTTTCTCTTGCCATTGCGATTTTATACCCTGTCTTTCTTTCTAAAAGCACGTGTTCTCTCACTTCAACTGCTTTTCAAATGACCTTCAAATACGTTTTAGGGCAAACGTGTACCAATGAAAAGCTCTGAAACATGTTTTCTCTAACACATTATACATTCTCTCTCTCTCTCTCTCTCTCTCTCTCTCTCTCTCTCTCTCTCTCTCTCTCTCTCTCTCCAACACCTCACTTTATGCTTATTCGAAAACCCTAAAAGTGTAGCCCTAACCCTAAAAGATATCAAAAAGAGTCACAGATCATACATGAATGAATCAAATCAGAGATTGCACAAATTGCACATAAATGAAGCATTTCGCATTTCTACATGATTGAAGCATTTCATATTACACTTGCACATTCTACACCTGCATCAATTTTTTTTTTAAAAAACATAAAATATGTGTCGAGCAACAAATTGAACACAATATCATCGACGGACCAGAATAAACCGTTTTATTTGTTTTAAACTTGAAGTTATGCTTCTTGGTTTCCAAGGGAGGCTCGAACTTGGGACCAAAGAAACTTTGGATGCCAAGCTAACCAACTAAGCCAACCCCTTTGGGTTAAACTTGAAGTTATGGATAAATAAAAAATAGAAAGGTAAAGCTCTCATGAAATTTGGTGTCATAAGAGCTACTAGGAAGAATGCCAACATCTAGAAGCATTTTTATATTGGGGATTATTACTTTGCAAATGCAATGAAACAATATGTCTAGCATTTATGACTTGCTATGATCCATTAACAATGTATTGTGTTGCTTGTCTTGCTATGAACATGCTTCTTTGCTCTCAACAATATGTCAAACCTTGTGTTGCTCTCATGTCTTTCACCGTAATGATATGTAAAGCTAGCTTGGTTAAAACCTAAACAAATCAAATACATGGTCATGGTCATCAAAAGAATAGGTGAAAAAAAAATAGAAAAAACTTTTTAGATAGATGTGAAGTGCACAACAACTAGTGCAAAATTACTTGGACATCAAATTAAAACCATTTTAATCGAATAAAATGTTGAAATATGAGAATGAAAGACCTTGATGAATGTTTTCAATCCTCAAAGAGTGATTGATTGCATAGTTAGGTCTATCTCATTGATCATCTACCTCCAGTTTAATGTTCACTAAGTTTTGATTGCATTATGATAGCACAAACTCAAGTTACAAGCGAGAAAAATCAAGATTAGCTTGTAAACTCCAAAATCAAGATTCTCACAATGAGCTCCTCAATGATCAAAAACATCACAATCATCATCGGGGCTAGCTGAGTAAGCCACTGTGGATCATATTCAGGTGCCATGTCATCAGTAAATCTACCTGCTCATCTCTAATTTACATAATCATTAGGTACGCCGACCAAGGGTTGGTAGGGCACCACCCTAATTTCCTTGATCTAAGGATTTAGGTCCTAGATTCTAGGAATCTTGACCAAATAATCTACATAATACTTATGATTCACATCTAACTAATCCAAGCCTATTCTTCACATGTGGGAACACTCACGTGTGAAATCTATTATGTACATAATTTACATGGTTAATCAAGCTAGATGTTGCCAATTTTAACATAAAATATAAGCTATACATGCCCTAATATATATATTGGAAAAATTGTGACAATAAGAAATATCATGAGACTACGTTTAGTATTTCCCATATACATGCTCAAGTAAGACAATTTAATGCAAGATTGATGGAAAATATGTTGAAGATCAACCACTAGTAACAACTAATGAAAAACGGGCCAAAAGGTCCTCAAAATTATTCTAACTCTCTTATAAGATCAAAAACTTGATTATAAAACTGCTCATGGTGGTGCCCTCATGTAAACAATTTATTTATTAGTATGATAGGTTGCGCACTAACGTCTATTGCTATCATCTCTTGGGATCTTATATCATTCGTATTTAATCTAGAAGTGCTCTAATACCAAGATATTAACACACCGTATAAATTGAATAACAAAATCTCACCTAGTTATGATTGTTCAAAAGGTGATATCATGGAATAATGACAATACTAGAGTTTTAGCAAGTGCCCTTCCATAATCCATGAAGAAACTCACAAAGGCACGAAATCATAAAGCTGTGAAATGAGGATTTATTGCCACAATCAGTTAGTCTCATTTCTAAAAAGTTGCTTGATTCATCGACCTAGGAATTTAATATGGCCATATTTGAAATTTGTCCCAAATTTAGTTAATATGAATAGGTGTGTCTAGATCAGGAGGTTGTTCGTTATCGTCCAGGGGAGTATAGGTACAAACATCCTGATGTTGAGCACAATAATCGGCATTCACACAATCACTCGTAGCCAAACTGTGACTCCAGTTTGTGATATAAACTGGAGTCAATAAAAAAATAAAAGAAATAGAGTTACAATCAGTTTAGAGTTTTAGTTTATAATATCAACAAAAAAAGGTGTATATTGTAGTCACTATAACTGATTTGAGAGGCTTTTGAAAGACCTCTAAATTCCATATGGGTAGAATTCACATATTAGTTAGATTGGGTAGACTTGGCATATTAGTTAGGTCCAATATTGTAACTCAAAAAGCCAAGTCTTAGGAGGCTTGCATAAGTTGGGTAGACTTGGCATATCACTAATGTCGTAATACATCTACTCATGTCAAACAAAAGTCAACTTTCCTATTTCATAGCACCCAATCCACATGTTGTCCACTTGACAATTCATCGTTCCAACTATTTTACTTGCCATCTAATGGCGTCACATAATTCTTAGTTGCAAGTCTGAAGTAGTTCTTTCAATTGATTATTCTAGTTCCAATGGAGTATTGTCCATCCTATATCTATATGGTTCTTTTCATTCTCTACTACCCATCATGGTCTTTGACTTTCTTGCAAGCTACTAATCAGGCTTGCGTTTTCCTTCTCACTTCTTGTGTTACTTACTCCCTTGTTGAAGTAAGTGTCACGTATGTTCCTTGTCAAAACCTTATTGCAGTATTTTTATTTACCCACCCATTTTTTTTTTGTCATTTCATAGAATATTTTATCTACTCACATTTCATGGATTAGAGCATCTTATAGCACAATCAAACAATCTCTCTCTCTCTCTCTCTCTCTCTCTCTCTCTCTCTCTCTCTCTCTCTCTCTCTCTCTCTCTCTCTCTCTCTCTCTCTCTCTCTCTCTCTCTCTCTCTCTCTCTCTCTCTCTCTCTCTCTCTCTCTCTCTCTCTCTCTCTCTCTCTCTCGCATCAAAATTCAATTGCCTAATGAAGATATAAATGATAATAGATTTTGTTATTTGGTGTGTAGGGACGACACTTGATGAAACATTTGGAGGCAAAAGCTATTGAAGATGGTCTTAACTTTAATGAGTTTTTGTTCTCTATCATAAGGTTTCAAGCATCTTGGCATTCATAACCATGCACCTCGTATGTGTTTTTCTTATAGGAACTAGTTGGGAGTGGATTCACTATGTTTAGGCTGAATTGGTGTTAGGTCACACCAACTGAATTTTATAACATATCAAATTGTGCCCTTTAATTTTAACTATTGAGTGATCTTGCATAGTTATACATGTTTATCTTACCTCAATGTGCCTATGTTGATAAATTAGAATGTCATGAGAGAATGGAAACACAATCCTTCTAGCTAGATACTAAGATATGTATGACAAATAATGTGAGAGTGAAAGAGAAATGTGATGATCCTATTTTTGGATAGTAAGCAAGTATTGCACCGCATTAACTAGCTGCAAATATTAACAGTAGCCTAGAATGGCAATGAAAGCCAAAATTTGATAAACTTATTTTAGCTCATCAAAATGTTTTTGCTAAATGATTTTCAAATATTTCATATTATGAGTCACTTTTTTGAAACCAAAATTAGTATAGATATATTCATAGAAAAACACTTTGAAAATCAATTATTAAGCACAAAAATATAAGTGAAGTACCATGATATGTAGAATCGCCATATTTTGTTATAAGGTATGTAAAATGATATTTCGTCAATAATCTAGAAATGATCATCCACTTAAGCACAATAATGGACCAATTTCATAATATTGTTTTACCATTCATAAGTATCACAACAAAGTACATGCATTAATAGCAACATATTCAAAGCAATATTGGCACGTGTGAAAGTTGCACTCACAAACATATACCTTAATAACACTCACAAAGGATGGATCTTTAATCATTAAGAATTGCAAGATACTTCTAGTTGAGGAAAAGTTCAACCATGCTATATTCTCTGTAAAAATTACAGCAAATAAGGATCCTAAAACACTTGAAATGATGAGGGAAACAATAGATTATGATTTCATAAGATTAGCACAAGTTGAACCATCAAAATCCATCAAAAATCTATGCTTGAACCTCACTAAATGGCCCAAATCCTTGAAGAAGGCTTCACACGTGTGAAAGTACGGCCTCCCACAGTCTGAGTACTGTACACCAGACCTACATTCAATCCTATAATCATTAGTAATCACAAGTACTCAAACAATTATGAACATAGAGAGCAATTGCACCATTATGAGAGAAAAAACATGAAATTGCTTGATTGATTTTGGTGAGATATCATCACCTATATATACAAGATCCATCACGGTTTTGGGCAGGTATGAGTAGCCCTAAACCTATCCCTAATGCTAATTTTGGTGGATCTTTCATCCCTACCAAGTTAGGGTTGGAATCTTGGAGATCCCTCAACAATGCAAAAATTACCAAAAATAGCTCCTATTTTTTCTCCCTTGTATCTAAGCATAATTTGGACTCATTCCAAAGGTTCTAACACTTAGGTCTACTTGAGAACATCCTTATGAATGGAATCCTATGCTATTTGGCACGTGTGACAAGCCACATCATGACCATTTAACTATTTACAAGTCATATGACCAAAACTAGTCAAGCTAGAATTGTGAATTTTTAACACTCCTCCTCACTATCTAGCTTGGTTCAATCATTGCTTTACTAATCACTCCAAGTGATGATCTGAACTTCATAAAAGGTGTCCTTTGAAGTGGTTTAGTAAGTAGATCAGCTACACATTCATTGCATGGAACATGCTCCAAAGCAATCTCCTTGGCTTGCACCATTTCTCTCACAAAGTGATGGCATATCTCAATGTGCTTAGATCTTGCATGGAAGATTGGGTTAGATGCAAGGTGTTGGGCTGATATATTGTCATTGTAGATGATTGGTGCCTCCTCTGAATCCATGATCTTTAGTTCCACCAATAATCTCTTGATCCAAAGTACCTCCTTTGTAGTGGTTGTCAAAGCTTTGTACTCGGCCTCAGTTGAAGATAGAGATATAGTTTCTTGCTTTTTTGAAAGCCATGAAACCACACCTTCTCCTATGAAAGTTGAATAGGCACTTGTTGATTTCCTATCCCTCTTGTCCCCTGCAAAATCTGAATCACTAAATGCATGAAGGTTAATCACATCTCCTCTATATAGAATCCCAAAATCCAATGTACCTGAGATGTATCTTAGAATCCTCTTAGCCTTTTTCCAATGGATATTCAATGGCTTTTGCATGGATTGGCTCAACCTACATACACTAAAGCTAAGATCTGGTCTAGTTATAGTGATCCACATTAAGGAACCTATAAGTTGCCTAAACAAAGTGATGTCCATGAAGGATCTTTCATCATCTTCATTTGGCACTTTTACATCTTGCTCCATTGGTGTGTCAACACTTTTGCATACTTCCATCTTAAACTTCTTCAAAATACTTTGAGCATAGTTTACTTGACTTATAAAGATAAAATCAGACCCTCTAAGTACTTCTATGCCTAAGATGAAGTGAAGACACCCTAGATCTACCATCTTGAACTCTAAGGATAGATCTATCTTGATTTTTTCAATACCATCAACACTATTTCCACTAATGATGATGTCATCTACATAAATGAGTAAAAGTACAATACCAACATCATCAAACTTAATGTAAAGAGTGGGATCATATTCACTTTGAACAAAAGAAAGTGAAATAAGATAGCAATGTAGTCTTGAATTCCAAGATCTCGAGGCTTTCTTCAAGCCATAGATGCTTCTTTGGAGATGGCATACTTTGTTCTCCATTCCATGCTTGATGAACCCTTGTGGCTGCTCCATATAGATATCCTCTTCCAAAAAACCATTCAAGAAAGCATTAGAGACATCCATTTGACATAGAATCCATCCAAAATGTGATGCAAGTGCAATGATTAGTCTTATTGTGACCATCTTGGCCACGGGTGCAAAAGTTTCCTCATAGTCTATCCCTCTCTCTTGAGCATAACCTTTTGCAACTAATATTGCTTTATGTTTGTTAACACTCCCATTTGCATTCAACTTAAGCTTGAAGACCCACTTGCATCCTATTACATTCCTTTGAGGTCTCTCAACAAGCAACCAAGTTTCATTCTCAATCAAGGCATCATACTCATCCAACATAGCTTTATACCATTCTTTGGAGTTCAATGCATCTTCAACATTAGACGGTTCTTCAAAACTAGATAAAGCATAAGAAGTGGATGATATACCCTCATTTTGATGTCCTTTGCCTTGATATGTGAGCCTTGATGGCTCCACTTTTGCCCTTGAAGATCTCCTTGGTGTGATAGGTGGGTTTGGTGCTTGCTCCTCCATGAGCTCCTCCTCAAAACCAAGATCTTGCTCCTCGGCCATCTTCTTCTTGATTGTTGGAGCACTTGAGCCTTCTTCAAGCATATGCATATGATGTTCATCAAAGATGACATCCCTTGAAACAACAAATTTGTTCAAGGATGGGAGATAGACTTTGTAGCCCTTGCTTGAGCTTGCATATCCAAGCATGATCCCTCTTGTGGAAGATGGATCCTCCTTGGTTCTTGTTTCCAATGGCACATGCACATAACATATACACCCAAAAACTTTCAAGTGATTAAGATTGGGTTTCTTTCCATACAACATCTCATAAGGAGTTTTGCCTTCAATTGCTTTGCAAGACACTCTATTCATCAAGTAGTTTGCACATACAAGAGACTCACCCCAAAAGGATTTGGGCAAACAAGCATCTAATCTTAAAGCCTTAAAACATTCACATAATGTTCTATTCCTTCTTTCAGCAACTCCATTTTGTTGAGGAGTGTAAGGACAAGAAGTCTCTTTCTTGATCCCTTCCTCCTCACAAAAGGCCTTGAACTCATTGGAGATGAATTCTCCACCATTGTCACTTCTAAGAATCTTGATGCTATGATTATGATGCTTTTCCACAAACAACTTGAACTTTACAAAAGTATCAAATACTTGAGACTTGAAGGAAAGTAAGAACACCCAACAATATCTTGAGTAGTCATCAATGAAGGTTAAAAACATGGATGAACCTCCATTAGATTTGGTGCTAGCAATGTGCACATCCGAGTGTATGAGTTCAAGAGGATGAGATGACTTTGTGATGGAGTTAGGAAACACCTTCTTATGTGCCTTGGATAAGGCACAAGCTTCACAAACCTTGTCTTCCTTCCCAATAGACCTTGGTAGGCCTAAAGCATACTCCTCCTTGATCATAGCCTCCATGGAACCCGAGTTGACATGTCCAAGTCTTTTGTGCCATAAAGTAAAGGTAGATATCTTGCTCTTATCGGCCAACATGACAACATTAGTATCCACAAATGCATCCAACTTATAAAGTTTGCCAAGTCTAGTGCCCTTAGCCACTATCTTACCCTTCTTCTTGATGAAACATTCATTTGAAGCAAAGTCAACATTGAAACCATTGTCTACCATTTGGCCAACACTTAGTAGATTCTTTGTTATTGTAGGAATGTACAAAACACCTTCTATGTTGATCTTTTTGGAAGATCCTAAGCAAAGGGGAATGCTACCAACTCCTTCAATCTTACAAGCTTCATCATTTGCTGTATAGATAGACTTTATAGGTCCATCATAAGATAAGAGAGAAGAGAAAAACTCCCTTTTACTAGTCACGTGTGAACTAGCACCCGAGTCAATCCACCAAGGATCTTCTCCTTTGAAGCTTGTTGAAGAAAATATGGACATCATGAGAGAGTCCTCATGTGAACTCTCCTCCTCCTCCTCTTTGCTCATGTTGGCTTGGCTTTGATCTTGCTTCCTCTTGAAGCATTCCGAGGCATAATGCCCCATCTTGCTACAATAGTAGCACTTCACCTTTGATTTGTCCTTCTTGACTTTGGTGGTTGATGGAGATGCCTTTGAGGGTCCTTCTTGATCCTCAAGCTTTGTAGACTTCTTGAATGTTGATCCTTTGCCTTTGGACTTGCCTTTGCCTTTGGTGAAGAGAGCTTGGTCATCTCCACCTTGGATGGAAAGCCTATCCATCCTCTCTTGCATTTGGCTCCTTCTTGATTCCTCGGCCATGAGTGTGCCTTGGAGTTCTTCAAGTATGGGTAGCTTACCCATAATTGCATATCCCTGAACCAAATTGTCAAATTCAAAGCTTAGTCCATTCAATATGAGTTGAACAAGCTCTTCATCCTTGATAGGGTCACCTATAAAGGCTAGCTCTTTGTTCAATTTTTTTACTCTTAGGACAAAAGTATGTGCACTCTCTCCTTTCTTTTGATAGCTTCTATAGATTTGATTCTTCAAAGCTAACATTCTAGTTTGGTTCTTGGATTCATAGACCTTTTGCAAAGTCTCCCAAGCATCTTGAGCTGAAGTGCAATCTCCTACCTCTCTTAAGAGTTCATTTGCAACATTCATTTTTATGCAATGTAGTGCAACATTGCACCTCTTGATGTATTTGGCTTTTTCTTGAGGATGAATAGGTTCACCCTCCTTACCATGTACAATTTCCATCAGATCTTGCATGATCATGATAGATTCCATTCTAACTTTCCACATGGAATAGTTAGTTTTGTTGAGCCTTTCATTAGTATCCAAAAGATATGCATTTATAGATGCCATCTAGTCTCCTAATCAAGGACTTGACACAAATGAAGGTTACTTCTATTGATTTGATTGAAGGTCTACCTTATCCCACTTCTTAGGGACCTGAAAATATCAGTAATAGACTTCCTATAAAGATCTAAGAATGATCTCTAACAAAATCAAATCATAGAATACTAGAAACAATGCACTTGCTTGATTGAAGTAGACAATACTAGTAGAATTGCCCCTCTTTCTATAAAGAACATTAAAGCTTCCAAATGATCTGATCAAGAGTGAATTTCAGCAACCTAATATACTTCCAAAATCACTTGTAAAAGATATAAATGGAACTTAATGAGGATGCAACACAATCTACTATCCAATCACAAGCAAAAAATGATCAAAATTGATGAAAAATTGATCTAATTTGGTGCATAAGTCAAGAAATGGTTGGACTGAACCTAAATCACTTTAGGAGGTGCCTACTACACCTTAGAAAAGCCTTGAAGAGTCCCCAAAACTCTGATCTTCCCTCTCCTTGAATGCTAGAAAGCCTTCTCTATGAAATCACCTACAAAACTCGCTTAGAAATCAATGCTTGGAGCAAGCAAAACTTGCTATCTTGGTAATGTGAATTGAATTCAACTTTGCCTCTGGTTTTAGACACCTAAACACCTGCAAATGAAGTCACACAACACCAATCTCCAATGTATTTGACTCACTTTGAGTTCTAGAATCAATACTAGATGCTAAGATCCAATCTACACAAGATTTAGATCAAAAATTGTGATAAAATTGAATGCAAACCAAGGATTTAGCTCATTTCAGCCTTTAGGCTCTGATACCATGTAAAAATTACAGCAAATAAGGATCCTAAAACACTTGAAATGATGAGGGAAACAATAGATTATGATTTCATAAGATTAGCACAAGTTGAACCATCAAAATCCATCAAAAATCTATGCTTGAACCTCACTAAATGGCCCAAATCCTTGAAGAAGGCTTCACACGTGTGAAAGTACGGCCTCCCACAGTCTGAGTACTGTACACCAGACCTACATTCAATCCTATAATCATTAGTAATCACAAGTACTCAAACAATTATGAACATAGAGAGCAATTGCACCATTATGAGAGAAAAAACATGAAATTGCTTGATTGATTTTGGTGAGATATCATCACCTATATATACAAGATCCATCACGGTTTTTGGGCAGGTATGAGTATCCCTAAACCTATCCCTAATGCTAATTTTGGTGGATCTTTCATCCCTACCAAGTTAGGGTTGGAATCTTGGAGATCCCTCAACAATGCAAAAATTACCAAAATAGCTCCTATTTTTTCTCCCTTGTATCTAAGCATAATTTGGGACTCATTCCAAAGGTTCTAACACTTAGGTCTACTTGAGAACATCCTTATGAATGGTACCCTATGCTATTTGGCACGTGTGACAAGCCACATCATGTCCATTTAACTATTTACAAGTCATATGACCAAAACTAGTCAAGCTAGAATTGTGAATTATTTAACATTCTCTATAAGAAAGAGAGTAGGCTCTTCAATTTTGGTGTAGAACAACTTCCAAAATCATATAGATATCTTCAAATTCATGTATGTAATTCTATTTTAAACTCTTCGATGGATCTAAGAAAGGGACAAGAATGGACACTTAACTTGTGGTGTATAGTACATTGTTGATCATATGCAAACTTTTTAGGGAACACAAGGAGGAACTAGAATCTTTAAGAAGTTGTAGCTTAAGTCACTCCAATCAACATAGAATACCCTCTTACCAATGGTATAACAAGTAAAATAGCAAAAATTAGCCTATTTCTAATCCACCTTCGTTTCCTATATCTATTACTATGTTTTTTCTTTTTGTCTTTAATGCTCTTCATTTTTTTATTTATTT
>MU834447.1:0-46861 GCA_029204225.1 Diphasiastrum complanatum | reverse complement strand
CCTAGCATGAAAGATAGGATTGGTTGCCAACCTTTGGGTTGATAGGTTGTCACAAAAGATGATTGGGCTCTCTGAAAAATCCAGCAAGTGAAGATCCTTGATCATCCTCTTGATCCATACCATCTCCTTTGTGCAATGTGTAAGTGCTTTGTACTCGGCCTCACTAGATGACAATGAGATAGTGGCTTGTTTCTTTGACATAGATGATATAGCTCCATCACCTATGAAAAATACAATGAACGCTTATGGATTTCCTATCCATTTTATCTCCAGCAAAGTCCGAATCTAAAAATCCAAACAAGTTAGGTGATGATCCCTCATACAATATGTGAAAAATTTCAACAATTTTAGTCAAATTTGCTATATTTGTTTATTTTGTAATTCAGGCCAATATTCTATTATACTTAGAGTTTGACTTTTCAAAGTTATATTAGTCTAAAAGCATTTGAATAAACACTTTTGGAAAGTGTGGAAAATTGTAGTATACAAGTTTCTGGTAGATTCAATTTGAGTAGTAGAGACATTGAATCTAGTCACAAAAATAGTAGGGTTTTTCATTATGGAGGGAAACCAAAGTTTGAAATTAGGTTTGGAC
Source organism: Diphasiastrum complanatum (assembly GCA_029204225.1). Taxonomy (NCBI): domain Eukaryota; kingdom Viridiplantae; phylum Streptophyta; class Lycopodiopsida; order Lycopodiales; family Lycopodiaceae; genus Diphasiastrum; species Diphasiastrum complanatum. The sequence goes on along the minus strand of MU834447.1, from coordinate 46,266 downwards.
CTATTATAAAAGGATGTAACTCATAGGAAGAGGATTATTCTCTCTCTCTCTCTCTCTCTCTCTCTCTCTCTCTCTCTCTCTCTCTCTCTCTCTCTCTCTCTCTCTCTCTCTCTCTCTCTCATCTCATTTCATGCTTATACATGAGTTCTCTTTGGGTCATCTATCCATTGGTGCACTATATTGGTGATATCTTGCAATTTTGTGTGTAGAATGCTCAATTTATGCTATATTCAGATCCACACGTGTGAAATACAGTAGCTTATTGTTTTTGTATAGACAACAACTTCATTTCATGTTTTGATTGATGTTTGATCAATATTTTGCTCATTCATAGAGTAGATGTTGATTTTTCTACATTGGCAAGGTTGGTAATTTGTTGTTCTTTCTAACCAAAGATCAAAGGGATTATTTTGGATCTTAATGATCTAAAATTTTTTACATGGTATCAAAGCTCTTGTGTTTCAGATTATGGAGGCAATCACATCCATCAAGTATTTGGAGGAGATATCAATGCTAGATTGACTTCTACTTAAAAATCGAGTTCTTTAGATATGTAGATTGGATCTTTTGTACATCAAAACTCAAATTAGGTTTATATACTTGATCAATTCTGATTTCACACTTCAAATACTGGATTTAGCCGATTTTTGATGCATTAGAAAAGCCTAAGTGGGGCTACAAGATTGCATATAAGTTTTAGACAATTGCATGTAGAATTTGAAATATTCAATTTTTTTGTGATTTTGTCAAAACTCTAATTTTGATTGGATCTCTATTTTGTGAGATTACTGAACTTCATTTGAGTGTGTTTCAATCTTAGGAAGTGGCAAGAGTCATTAGATTGAAGATAGATCTGTTGGAGGGTTTGCGAATCCCAAGGCAACCCTAACCCTAGTTAACAAGTGAGAGGGATTTGGCACCCTACGTGTGTAAGTCCAACTCATTCTTGCAAAAGTAGGACCATATACAATTATAGACAAGGTTTTATATAAATTAGGACTAGACGATAATCTTCGTCGCTGTCTAGAACCCATCGAAGTCACCACTATAATCCACGCGTTAGATGAAGAAGATTTGGGAGGACATTATGCTCTTAAAAATACCGCTAGGAAAATTTTGAATGCCAGGTATTGGTGGCCTACTGTTAAATCTTTCATCCAAAAATGTGAAGCATGTCAGAGGATGGGAAAATCCAGCTCGCAGCTCACTGGCCACTCACACCCATTATTCCCTTAGCACAATTTGAAAAATGGGGAATAAATTTTGTAGGACCTATCAAACCAACCACTCATAGAACCCGAAGACATTACATAATTGTTGTGACGGACTATGCTACCAAAATGATAGAAGCCGAAGCTATCGCTCGAAACGATGGTAAAACAATAGAAAGTTTTCATTTCAGAATATTATCGCTCGCTATGGTTGTCCCTTGAAATTAGTTAGTGATAGGGAGCCCATTTTCTCAACCAAACCATTGAAGCACCGTTATCATATTTTTCCATCACCCACAGACAAACCACACGATAAAATCCCAAAGCCAACGGACTCACGGAGAGAGCCAATGGAATTTTGTGTAAGATTCTGAACAAGATAGCAGAAACACATTCTTCTGATTGGGACCAAAAACTTCCATTAGTCTTATGGGCATACCGTACTGCCGAAAAGATTACAACCAAACTGACTCCATATTATCTTGTATATGGAATGCAGCCCATAGTACCCATTGAGTTTGAAGTTCCAACATTCCGCATTATTAATGAGGAATGGATGGATGAGAACGATAGCCTCCACGAGCGAATGATAGCTTTAACACGGTTGGAGGAGGATCGTCGATTAGCCTTGATTGAAACTGAAAGGGTGCAGAATAAAAGAAAAATTTGATCAATCCAGTAAAATGATCAAAATTAAATGTGGGGACTATGTGCTTCTATATGATAGTAGACACATGATGTTTCCAAGAAAACTACACACCAGATGGACGGGACCTTATAAGGTCATAGAAGTTTTTAATAACGGATCTTTACAGTTAGCTGATCTCGAGGGACATTTGCTCGATACTAGAATAAATGGATCAAGGGTGAAGCGATACTTGACTGATTTCCGAGCAAAATGAGCAAGTTGAGCTTTGCGACTTTTGCAAGAATGCAAAAAGAGCGACACTATTCGTAATCAATGGTCCATATGTTCCATGTGCCAATTCTAGTTCTCACAAATTGTGAAAATGCCAATACCATCTTTTTTGGTTTATTTTTCAAAAGTTTCCAATTCATTTTTCCTAAAAAATGCGACAGTGGTCACCGTTGTATTTTTCATAGTCCGCCATTTCTCAAAAAATGCAACACTCTTTCGAATTTGTTTACACGCAATTTCGCGATAAATATTTTATGCGAAAACAAACTGACAATTTTGTTAGTAAGTGTTGTGCTTTCTTTTTGCGAGAAACGATGTATCGCAATTTTCACATTCCCTTGACATTTTTCATGTTTCCCAAAAATGTTGACACTTGTGCTGACACTTCCATTTTTTGCTTATTTGCTATTTTACCCATGCAGAAAATGCGACACTTGAAATGTCACATTGAATACTGCGAAAAAATCGACAAATGTGTGAAAATCAATAAATTTGATTGTTTTCACCAAACTGTGTAAATTATTATTTATCGCAGTCTGAAACTCAAGTTTTCAAGTTCAAATTTTGCGAATTCAGCGAAACACTTGTTGTATTTCATTTTATTTGAATTTTTAATTAGTTCACTTTGTTCCTTTTAGGAATGAAGCTACTTTCCAGTTTAATGCATCGTCATATCATTAAGAACCTTCGCTAATTTGTTCTCACTCGTTCTTTTTTGTGTTCATGTTTTTCTTTTGTTCTTACTTCTACTACTGCCTTCGCTACGATCAAACGCCTTCATTACTATCATGCACGCAGAAGCTTTCATCTCTTAGTTATCACGCATTGCTTTGAAGCTCTTCCAATGGCTACAAGCAATACCATTATCTTCATAACGCACCCAAAACCTATACTGTCGGTGTTGCATCCTCTAGCAACCAAAGCAAGAATAGAAAGCCTTTTGCAATTTGATCCATCCATGATCCTTTCAGAAGTGTGCCATGAGCTAGTTCACAATCTAGATGAGACCGAAGATGGCCACATTTGTAGCGTAGTCCAAAACACACCAGTAGTTATTATAGAGAATTTCTACTGCCAAGCCTTAGGCTTACCGATAGATGGTAAAATCCTCATCACCAAGGCAAATTATATCACGTGAAGTGGAGCAATTTAGGATGGAGCCTATCTTGAGAAGAGGGGATATAAAATATCTTACTATTATAGACCCAAATCTCAAAAGCTTTGTCCTATTTGCCATCTCTTCCATAATTTTACCAAAGTAGGAGTATACAATATTTGCTACCAACATGGGATATTTGCTCAAAGCTCTTAACGGAGAGCTCATTGCTTTTGGACAAATTGCTTTTAAGCAATTCTACGGATTAATCAAGGATAAATTGTACGACAAACTAGGAATGCAGTTTGGGATATTATGCTTGTATGCTGGAAATCTATCTGTGCATGAAGCTCGCGCAATCAGAATAGCTCCAGTGTAACAAGAAGGCACATCAATTGAAGAAATCGATTCCCAGATGCAGAGCACAAAAGCAGGTTCTACTGAGATTGCAGCATCATCATCAATTCAGAACAATATGATTTCGGTGAAAGCATCATCACCGTCATTCCAGTACAAACTAGAGTAATGTGTAGGAAATGGAGAGTGAGTCTCATGTTGCTCAACCAGGAGAGACGAAGCAGCAGGAAACTCATGACCAACAACCTCTATAGAGCTGGACGAAGCTGAACCTGCAATCTTGGATGAAGACACGTTCAATCAAGTCTTCGACCAACTTTTGTTAGATACTCAGGACTCCATCCGCCACACTGTCACTCTGGAGAAAGTTTCAAGGAAGCTAGCAGTAAGTTTTTATATCAGCCCGTACTGAGCTCACACAAAAAGATCAAAAGAGCTGACCGAAGCTAATGCTGAGCTATCTAAGAAGAATAAGGAGCTAGATGAAGCTCACACTGAGCTGACACAAAGAACCAAGCCTTAGAAGAAGCAAAAGACAGATTTGACACAACTCTGGAAGCATTAGAGATGATGCAAGAGCATTCAGATTAGTTTGAAAATGAGAACTTGCTTCTTAAATAGCAAGTTCAAACCCTTCAAGGATTGTTGCAACAGGAGCGACACACTCGAAGCACACTATAAAAATAAAATGAAGCATTGGAAGAACAGCTGAGAGCTGTCATTACTGACAAAGAAATAACCGAAGCCAAGTAGAAGCAACTTGAGAATTCTATCCAACAGTTGCAGAGTTCCTGAAACAAGGCAATGTTAATTATAAAAGCAGGTCAAAGAGGCAATTTTATGGAAGATCAGTACTGAGACAACCCTAGAAGCCGTGTTCCCCTTGGAAAGTACAGAATTGATCCAGCTGCTTGAAAGAATGTCCAGTAGAATATTATTTATTCTTTTCAACTTCAGTATCTCCAGCCTCTCATGAAGGAGCATGAGAAATTGAAAGGAGAATTGGAAGAGGCAAGCTCAACTCGAGCTCAAGCCAAATTCAGATCATTGAGGAAGAATCGGTTCTGAAGGAAGATAAAGCCATCCAGGCTACATTTTCCATTATGGCAAAAGAAGACAAATTTGTTCAAATGTCAGATTTTCATGTGTCGAAAGAAGATAGAGCCAGCCAAACTTTGTCCTTGGAAAAGCAAGATCAGTCTACTCATATTGATGCCGAAGCTACAAAAGTATCACCTTTTGTTGTTGCAGTTTCTCCACAGTTGAAGGAAGCACCATTAAGTGCCGACAAACCATATAGTAGTGCCATCAAGAAGAACACAAAGGTAACATATGCATTGGTTCGATTAGTATTCTAGGAATTTCAGCAGGACCTAGCTAGCTTCCTACCCCCTAGGATTGTATAGTGTTGAACTTCAATGGAAATTAGATTATCTCTTTATGCCTCAAATTTTTGGTTATACCAAGGAACATTGGAGAAGTCCTTGGACTTACTCAAATTTCTTTTGCCTTTGGGCCAAATTGTCCATTCACCAGAGAGGAATATTAGTCCTAGCATTTGTTCAAACCAATTCAATGTTCGTGCTGAATTTATACATATAGCAACTAGATGTTTATGCATGTATATCCTAGAATACATTAGAAAAATTGAAAACAATATTATACATGCTCTAAATGAGCATATGACTAAAATAGATATTGTAAATTTCTTCAATATTCATGGAATAAATCCAGAGTTTCTTCCCTCTATTATTGAAACCCCTACTTACTCTGATCTGGACACTATACACAGACTGGGAAGTGAACTATTTTCAATATCTAATGGAGAACAACCAGAATCTCCTCTGAACTGAAAACCCTTATATTAAACCCTACTATACATATACCTACGTAAATGTTGCTTCTCTTATTTCATTTGTCCTTTTGTCCACCCGACATTTGTACTTTAAGAACACCTTTTTCCAATATACATATGAGACCTTATTCCTGATTATACCCATTGCTGAGATGTCTGGAGTATTGATCGAAGCAGGATGGTATGATCATCTTGTCTGATGGATCTCTATATGTGAGCTTTCAGGATCAAAAGATTATTGGTCTTCTGTAGCTTCCGAATATCTTTCAGCCAGGGAGGGTCTCTTCGTATGCCCCTTGGCCTAGGAGGAGGTGGTGGTGGATGAGGCGGTGGTGGTGGATTTCCCTGACCTCCTCTTGTGATTGGGATTTCACCAGGGTGGATTCGTGTTGTTTGCTTAGTTCGCGCCATTACTATCCAATATCAGATCAGCGTGCGAGCAAGAAGAACTCAGGATCAGAATTCAGGTCGAGCACATCAAACGATACCAGAACTTAAACCAAACTGATATATGAGAGCGGATGGGCGTGCGCGAGTAAAAGCGGAATGTAGGTAGGTTGCTTCGGGTGGGTTGAATCGATACCTTATGGAAGTAGAGAACGATAGGAAATTTAAGCAAAAAATTTTAAGCGTCGTCCATCTGTATATATAGTGCAAATCTGAAATGATTGTAGATATGTCTAATGACGACCACAATTAATTTCTACAAAAGTATGGTCACATTTACAATTAATTTCTAAAATGTATGGTCACATTACAATTAATTTCTGAAATTGACAAGGTTATGCTATAAATATCTAATCTTTTTTGATATCCAATCATTATAATTTTGAAAAATTCCAACGACCATTATTTCATCCAATAGCGAATCGACGCGCATATACTGCATGTGTAAACCAGAGAGGCTATTCTCGCACGCTGTATCGATATTGGACGGTAATATGAATGATCAGAGCTTGACTCTCGATAGATTCTTATTAGCTTTGGATTCTATGAAGAGTCTACCGAATCAAGCTTTGATCATGCATAATGTCGTCCAATAATCTTGACAATATTCAAAAATCTTTTTTTTTCCTGCAATAGCGATTCGAGCGCGCTGTCCAAGTGGAAAATACCTTTCTTCTCCTAGGTGCGCTAATTCGATATCCGAGACGCACTGAAAATATATTGGAACACAATATGCATCATCAAAGCTTGCTTCGGTAGATTTTTTTTAGCTTTGGATGTATGAGGAATCTCCCTAAGCAAGCTTTGATGATTTATAATGCATTTCAATAACGAATCATCGCGCATAGTCCAAGTTGAAAAATCTTTTTTTTTGTGACGGGTGCACTGATCCGATATTCGATTTGCCATACCGGAGTATCTCATCAATGCACACCTATTTGACATGTTTTGGTGAAGCATTTGTCCTCTTGTGTGGAATCAATATCTGCTCTTTCGAAATCCTCCACCTTATGAAAATGTTATGAATGAAGAATTATCTCAAAAGAAAAAAATTTGTCTTTACGATGTCTAAATAGGACGAGAGACTGTAATAATTGCCCTCATACATGTTTTTCAATGATGTCCATTTAATATTTGTTTAGTATTTGTTTAATGATGATTCAGAGAGGCTAGTAATAGACTATTTAATGTATTCCAACGTAGGTACAAATTTTAGGGTTAGGGCTAATGATGATTCATTGAATCTAGTGATAGACTATTTAATGTATTCCGACAGAGGTACAAATTTGTCTCACTCTGATTGGTGGATAAATATAGGTCGCGCTTCTCAATTCATTATTTGACAAATGTATGACTGTGATCAATAGGAATAGGCTATAAATATGGGCACCACTCTCCATATTTCGATTCCGTGATCTTTTATTCTGAAGCTCCTTCGTCATTTTGTTGTTGTTGAATCGACGTGCGCCTTCACATATAGTGCACGGTCGGATTCATTCAGGTGCACTGAAGCGATATCAGCCTCTTTTGACGTGTGCTCATCCAAAAAATTCCAGTTTCAATAAAAAAATATTGGATCAACGCGCGCATTGTTGTTCAGTCCTCGACCGAAATCTTTCAGCCGTGTTGAAGGTTCAATATGGCTAGTTCCAAAATGTCCTCAGATAACAAACTTTTGGATTTTTTGAATGCTAGTGACATTCCATCTGAAAAATTAGAGTATTTTTCTAGTATTTTTTTTGCTCCCTTCGATATCGATAAGCTACTTTACGAGAATCATTATAATTTAATTTCTCTTCTTTATAATTTTTCTCAGATTATTAGTTCTCTTGTTCAAGATATAGATAGTTTTTGTTTCGTTCATTGTCAGGACCTTGTGCATTCCCAACCATCCTCTAAGCATAAACACAATAGAAAGTACTCTAACCTGCATGACCATTTCAAAAGATATATATATTGTGGTATCCACAAAAGAAAATGTCGTCCTCTAATCAAAGGAATGGCTTTTGTCTTTTATATATTTGCTGAAATTCCAGATGATGAGTCTGTTGAATCTTCTATTGTTCCATTGATTGAAGCATCCGCATCTGCTTCAGTTGATGTAGATGATGCAGATACTGATATAGGGGTCGAAGGTGAAGCATCTATGGCTTCAGATTATCACCCTCGTTCTATAATCCTCTTTGATTCTCTTCCATCTGCATCTCTTGTTAATCAATTAAGTCTACTTGATATTCCCATATATTTTATAAATAATGAGAGCTATATTTCATTTAATGATATAGAAGATGTTTTGAATTTGAGAGAGGATGAAATCCTCGCAATTTTTGCACAAAATTTATCAAATTTTTTTGACATTGTTGATTACACATATGATAACCTTGAAAGTGAGAGAGATTATGATATGGCAATTGGAAATCTGGCTAATAAGCAGCGACGATTTCCATAAACTGTTTTCTGCATAAGTGAACTAAAACTGCCACAAGCGACAGTGTCGCAAAAAGACGACAATGTCGGCTTTTGGAGAAATGTGACAATGTTGCAAAATCTCATGTCCTTAATATTGGAGTAGTCCCACATTTTGCCAAAGTCATTGTCTTAACGTTTGAGGCACTTTAAAAAATGCTAAACACGCAACTCTACATTTTTACTCGTAATTCTTGATAGGCAAAGAATGTGAAAAAGACGACACTGCATTTTTACAGGAGATTCATGACAGGCGACATTGTCGGGTTTCTAGAGAGAGAAAATACAACACTGTTGTCAAACTCCATGTATTTTTGCAAACTGTGTAAAAACACTTGTAATTTTGCAGACTGTATAAAGACACAGGAAAATCCGCCAAATTGGATAAACAGTTGGATGAAGATTAAAACCGATTAGTCGATTAGTAGGAAGGAGAATAATCCAACACTCCCCCTTAATCTAAATCCATGAATGCCTTGACCTTTAAACTTAGTTCTACACAAAAATTTTTGTGTGCATCCAAGCTTAATGCTTTAGTAAAAATATCTACTATCATATCTTGCGTTCGACAGTATTGCAATCTGACCTCTTCGTTGAGAACTTTGTTTCTGACAAAGTGAGACGTTAGTTCAATGTGCTTACTCCTAGAATGAAATATAGGGTTGGCTGATAAGACGATGGCACTTTCATTATCACAAAATAATAATGTCGGAGCAGATTGATTCAGACTGATATCTGAAAGTAAGTTTCTCAACCAAATCGCTTCCTTTGTAGCTTGTGAGGCTGTGATATACTCTGATTCAGTGGAAGATAGAAGAGATCCTATAATAGAATGATAAGGATACTCACACATCTGCTCCTTCTCTTGAATTGTTTGAGGACACTGGTCCTTTGACAATTTGAAACATGGTTCCATTGGTGAGAGAGCTAACTTGCAATTAATCAGATCATATCTGACTAACATATTGTAGATGTACCTATGTTGAGTAATGTAGATCAACTCTCGATTTCTGTCTCTGTGGATTTGAATACCAAGGCAGAAATGAGCTTCGCCCAGATCGGTCATGTCGAATTCAGAAGATAACATTGTCTTGCCTTCTTTTATCAGATCGATATTGTTATTGAAAAGCAATGTATCATCCACGTATAAAGTGATAATGATAAAAGAATGCCACACTATGTTGAAGTAAACATTTGAATCCGAAGAGCTAGGTGTGTAGCCGTGATCAACAAGAAAAGTATTGATCATTTGAAACCATGCTCGAGCAGATTGCTTCAAGCCATAAAGTTTACACACGTGATTGTGTTTGCCCTCGATAATATAACCTTTGGGTTGCACCATGTAAATGTCTTCTTCAATAACTCCATTGAGATTTGTTGTCTATACATCCATTTTTATTGCCAAATCTGTTGCAGCAGCAAACGATAATAAAAGTCAAATAGAAGAATGCTTGGCTACTGGACTAAAAGTCTCAGTGTAATCGACGTTGTATACTTGAGAAAATCCTCTGGCGGCAGGTCGGTCTTTTCTTCTGTCGATGCTTCCGTCTACTTTGTACTTGACTTTGAGAATCCATTTGCAATCAGCTACATTTTTGCTAGCAAGTAATTCGACAATCATCCATGTCTAGTTCTTGATAAGAGATGAATACCCTTTATCCATAGCTTCTTTCCAGAGATCAAAATCTGGCTGATTGAGTGCCTCTTCGCGACAGTCGTTGGCTCATGAACAAGGTAGGCTGCAGACTCGTTGATATACCTGATAGGTGGTCTGCTAGCTCTTGATGATCTTCTAGGAAATAGAGGAAGTTGATCATTTTCATCATACTGTAGTTGCTGAACTACAACATCATCATCTTTTGATTTGCCGTTGATTTGTTGTTTGTCAAGAGAGTAGATGAGCTTGGTCCTTCAAGGGGAATAGTTGACTGAGGAACTGAAAAGTTCAATATGTTAGGAGAATCTGACAGGTCGGCTAGATGGGTAGTGCCTTTTTCTTTGAGGTCTTGAAACTGATTTTTGATGAAGATGACATCCCGACTAGTGAATATCTTTGACTCGATGGGATCGAACAACTTGTAGGCTTGATCTGAAGTAGTGTAGCTGATGACAATACATTTGATACTCTGGAAGTCGAGCTTCTTCCTGAGATCAAGAGGAATCTGCGCATAAGCAGTACATCCAAAAACTCGTAAGTTTGATACAGAAGGTTTGGTACCTGTCCAAACTTTGAATGGTGTTTTGTTTGAGAGACCTTTAGTAGGACATCTATTCTGAATATAGGTTGTTGTTGAAACAACTTCAGCCCAAAAGGACTTCGGAAGTGTCGCATGTGATAACATACACTTTGCCAATACGACTAAGGTCATGTTCTTTCTCTCATCAAGACCATTTGACTGAGGCGAATAGGAGATAATGTATTGTTGCTCAATGCCATTGTTAAGGCAGTACTCCTTGAATTCGGTGGAGATGTATTCTCCCCCGTTATCTGACCTCAGTGCTTTGATTCGTTTACCAATCTGATTTTCTGCATGCTCTTTGAATTGTTTGAACTTGATGAAAGCTTTTGATTTATGTTTTATGAAATAAACAGCTGTTCTTCTGGAAAATTCATCAATAAAGGTAATAAAAGACTTTGCATCTAGCAACAAATTTGTCACGAAGCGAAGTGAAGCGAAGGTCGAAGGACGAACATACCTCGAAAACCCTAAAGCACAAAACGAAGTGAAGGTCGAAGGGCGAACAATTCGCGAAAGTCAAACATACCTCGAGGACCAAAAGACACGACACGAAACGAAACGAAAAGAAAATGAAGGAAAATATTTTGTGCTGCCAGCTGGCAGATCAACGGATGTGGTGTCTTGTATTTCACGCTCAGCTGAAAGAGTTACTCCTAGATCTTGTACTTTCACAGGCTCAAAATAGCTCTAAATGATATGCTCTCAACTTAGACACAATCATAAAGCATTGCATTTATCCATGCAAGATGCAACACTTAAATGACACTTATCCATGCAAGATGAAATACTTAATTGATTTTTGAAATTTGGCTTGAGTGGAATAGCTACATGTGGATTATGTGAAAAACTCAGATCCAAAAGATGCTAAAGTTTCATAAAGATCTTGGCCATGGAAGTTATGCACATCTAGATTGAAAAAATGATAGAAATTGTGATGTTAAGCATACTAAACATCAACTAAACATCAAAATCTGATCATAAGCTTCCACAAACAGAAACTTGCTGTCCCTGTCCGTACTTCAGAGCCTACAACCTGCATTTCACACGTGTGAAGCCATAGCAACAAAGAAATCACAATTCTAGTGGCTAGAATGCAAGATATGAACAAAAAAGTGAGAGAGAAGAAGATGGATCTTCAAAGAGCATAACATTCATTCAATAGAATGAAAATGAGATGTGTACATACTCGTGGAGATGGCTATTTATAGCAGCCATAGTGCCTCTTGGCCACTTGTCTTATGATAGGCTAAAATTGGGGTCCAATAGGATTCACCCATATACCTAGAAATTTGGTCAAATAGGAATGCACCAAATTATGAGCCAATAGAAGAGCTCCACACTCGACCTCCTCTAATTAATGTGACCTCAAAAGTAGTGTACACATACTTTGGGCCTCTACATACATGTATGAACCTATCTCTAACTTTTATTTGGCCATAGGCCTACAAAATCTCAAGTTAGGAAAATACTACTAGTTGACAATTTTTCACACTCCCTCTTCAACTAGTTTTAGCATAGATTTAGAAAGTACACCAAGACTTGTTCTATGCTTGAAAAATAAGTCCTTTCCCAATGCTTTGGTAAAGATATCAGCCACACATTCCTTTGATGGGACATGTTCAAGCTTGATCTCTTTTGCCAACACTTGTTCTCTCACAAAATGGTAAGCCACCTCGATATGTTTGCTCCTTGCATGGAAAACCGGATTGCTTGCTAGACTTTGGGCTGAAAGGTTGTCACAAAAGATGATTGGACTCTCTGAAAAATCCAGCAAATGAAGCTCCATAATCATCCTCTTGATCCACACCATCTCCTTTGTGCATGATGTCAAAGCTTTGTACTCGGCCTCACTAGAAGAAAGTGATATAGTTGCTTGTTTCTTCGACATCCATGAGATAGCTCCATCACCTATGAAAATAGCATGTGCATTTATGGATTTTCTATCCATAAGGTCTCCTGCAAAATCTGAATCTGAAAAACCAAATAAGTTAGGTGATGAGCCTCTATAAACAATGCCAAAATCTTTTGTTCCCGAGATGTATCTCAAGATCCTCTTTCCTAGTTTCCAATGTTCTATGCTAGGATCTTGCATGAATTGGCTTAATCTACCAACACAATAAGATAAATCAGGTCTTGTGATGGTTAGATATATAAGAGAACCTATTAGCTTCCTATAGAGAGTAATGTCCTCGAAGGATCTTTCATTACCTCTTATAGTTAGCTTTACATGTGATTCCATAGGTGTATCAATAGGATTTGCATCTACCATATGAAATCTATTGAGAATAGAAATAGCATACTTCTCTTGTGAAATAAAAGTGATTTGAGAAGTTCTAATTACTTCTATTCCTAAGATATAGCTCAAAAGACCAAGATCATGCACTTCAAATTCCTTTTTTAGTGCTTTCTTGATATCTTCTATATCTTCCTTGTTCCCTCCACTTAAAATAATGTCATCCACATAAATTATAAGGATTGTAACATCATTAGCACTAATTCTAAAGTAAAGTGAATGATCATACTCACTCATAGTGAAGTTTTGAGAAAGTAGAAAAGAGTTAAGCCTAGCATACCAACTCCTTGGTGCTTGCTTAAGACCATACAAACTTTTTTGTAGAAAACACACATGATTAGGCTTGCTATGAGAAACATAGCTCTCGGGTTGCTCCATGTAGACTTCCTCTTCAAGATCACCATTCAAGAAAGCATTAGAAATGTCTAATTGCCAAAGATCCCATCCATAAAGAGTTGCAAGGGAAATGATTACTCTTATGCTCACCATCTTTGCCACGGGTGCAAAGGTTTCCTCATAGTCAATGCCATGCTCTTGAGCATAACCTTTAGCCACCAACCTTGCCTTCAACTTGTTGATAGATCCATCTTGATTTGTCTTTACCTTGAAGATCCATTTGCATCCAATTGCACTTTTGCCCTTTGGAAGCTCCACCAATCTCCATGTGTTGTTCTTCATAAGTGCTTCAAACTCAAGATCCATTGCTTGGATCCATTCCTCTTCTTGCCTTGCTTCATCTACACATGAAGGTACATCAAAAGAAGTTAGGAAAGCATAGTTGGATCCATCCACCACTTGCTTACCTTTGCCATCATAAGTGAGCCTTGAGGGTTTCACTTTATGCCTTGGAGTTCTCCTTGGAATTTGACTTGAAGAGGCTTCTTCAACATCCACATCCAATGTGTCATCAACTCCATTGTCATCAAGCACATTAGTTGCAACAACACCATCATCACTTGAAACAACTTTTGGAATGTTACTTTCATCAAAAATGACATCCCTACTTGTGAACACTTTCTTGATTGAAGGAACATAAATCCTATATGCTTTGCTTACTTCACTATAACCAACAAAAATGCCCTTTCTTGAAGATGGATCCTCCTTAGTTCTATCATCAAGAGTAATGTTGAAGTAGCAAATGCATCCAAAAGTTCTTAGAAACTTGACATTAGGCTTCGTACCAAACAAAGCTTCAAAAGGGGTTTTTCCTTCCAATACAACACTTGGCCATCTATTGCATAGGAAATTTGCACACAACAAAGCATCACTCCAAAAAGGTTTAGGAAGATTAGCATTCAATCTCATTGCCTTTGCACTCTCACACAAGGTTCTATTCTTCCTCTCGGCCACTCCATTTTGTTGTGGTGTTCTTGGACATGTGTACTCCCTCTTGATCCCATGCTCATCGCAAAAGGCTTTGAATTTGTTAGAAATGTATTCACCACCATTGTCGCTCCTCAAGCATTTGATTTTGGTTGTAAATTGAGTCTCAATAGCAACTTTGAACTTGACAAACACATCAAACACCTCATCCTTGCTCTTTAGTAGATAAACCCAACAAAATCTACTAAAATCATCAATGAAAGTTACATACATCTTAGCACCTCCATTGCTAATTGTAGTAACACCATGAATATCCGAATGCAAGAGAGAAAAAGGCATCTTAGATCTAGATATAGATCTAGTATATGGCAATCTATGTGATTTAGACAAAGCACATTCTTCACAAACATGATTCAAGCAAGTAAGAGACTTGGGAAGTCCCCTTACTACCTCCTTTTTGGCTATTACCTCCAAGGCCTTGTAGTTGAGATGTCCCATCCTTTTATGCCATACCTCTTGAATTGACATTTGTTCATTTGCCATGCATCCAACTTGGTTAGCAACAACACATGCATCAAGCTTGAACAATTTCCCTTGCCTTTTCCCTTTTGCAATGATACTACACCCCTTTTTGATCAAGCAAGCATCACCATCAAACTCAACTTTGAATCCTTTGTCAAGCATTTGGCTTACACTAAGTAAGTTCTTGGTAATGGATGGAATGAGCAAAACATCTTTCAATTCTATATTCCTATTTGTAGAAAGTGAAATAGGAATTGTGCCAATCCCCTTGATTGCACACTCACCATCATTTGCGGTATAGATTACCTTCCTATCACCATCAAATGCCATTAAAGATGAAAAATACTCTTTATGATATGTCATATGAGAAGTGGCTCCACTATCAATCCACCAAGGATCAATGTCTCCATGATTAGCCAACAAGCAAGATGACATAACAAAAGCATCATTTGAAAGAAGCTCATCCCCACCCTCATCAATAGTTAGATTGGTTTGCTTTTCCCCTTGATCCCTCTTTTTCTTAAAACAATCACTAGCAAAATGCCCTTTGACTCCACAATAGAAACATTTTAGCTTAGATCTATCCTTCTTTTTGCCAAAAGTAGAGTGCTCACCTTGGTCTTGCCCTTTAGACCAATTGCTTTTACCTTTGCCCTTGAACTTGCCTTTAGAGAACATTGCCTCCTCTTCTCCTCCTTGAGATGTAGAAGATGCTCCCACTCTTGCTTGCAACCTGAATTCTTCAGCCAACAAGACCTCTTGCAAGTCTCCAACACTTGGTAAACATTTTTGGATAGCATAACTTTGAACAAGATTAGCATGATCATCCAACAAGCCATTGAGAATCACTTGAACAAGCTCCTCATTATTTATGCCATCATTAATGCATGCTAACTCATCATTCAATGCTTTAACTCTCAAAACAAAAGCATGTCCATTCTCACTCTTCTTTTGCATACAAGAAAAGATTTGCCTTCTTAAAGTCAACACTCTAGAAGTAGACTTGGATTCATAAACCTTCTTCAAGGCTTCCCAAGCTTCACTAGATGATGTGCACTTACCAACCTCTTTGATAAGCTCATTTGTCACATTCATCTTGATCATGTGAAGGGCTTTCTTTGCCCTCTTGTCATACCTCAATTGTTCTTGAGGTGCCAAAGGTCTCTCCTCCACACCTACAACAATATCCATCAACTCATTCATCTCAAGCAAAGACTCCATCCTTACTTTCCAAGTAGAATAGTTGAGGGAGGTAAGCCTATCATTGCTTTCCAACATGTAGCCTCCATTTGTAGCCATGTTGCAATGATTGATCTCTGATCTTTGACCTGTTCCAATGCACTAAGCACTCTCTTGAATCAACAAATGAAACACAAGAAGAAATCACAAAGATTTGGAACCTAAAACCTTACTTTTTCTCTCTTTTCCTCACTTTTTCCTTAATTTTAGCCACTAGTTTTATGATTTCTTGATCAAACCAAGACCAAACCTCAATATACTTGCTTTTCCCTCACTCCTAAGATTGAAATACACTCTTGAATCATTCAGCAAACTGAAAATCAGAGGGTTACATCAATTTTGAAGTTTTTGACATGAAGAAGCAAGAAATTGAATCAAAAAACTATATGCTAGAATGGAAAACTAATAGGATCTTGTTGGATCTTGCATCTCCCTCTTTCCAAAACAATTTTTGTCTCCTTATTCTGATAAGTACAGAGGGAATTCGCCCTACTTCAATTGAAATGCATACAAATGATGTTTTGATCACAAAGATCCAATTTCTACACATAAATCAACAAGATTTTTAGCTAGAAACTTGATTGGAATGCTACAAAAGCAAACTCGCCCACAAATCTCTTCTAAATCTGGCAAAACCTGCACATTTGGCCGCCTAATGCTCTGATACCATGTGAAAAACTCAGATCCAAAAGATGCTAAAGTTTCATAAAGATCTTGGCCATGGAAGTTATGCACATCTAGATTGAAAAAATGATAGAAATTGTGATGTTAAGCATACTAAACATCAACTAAACATCAAAATCTGATCATAAGCTTCCACAAACAGAAACTTGCTGTCCCTGTCCGTACTTCAGAGCCTACAACCTGCATTTCACACGTGTGAAGCCATAGCAACAAAGAAATCACAATTCTAGTGGCTAGAATGCAAGATATGAACAAAAAAGTGAGAGAGAAGAAGATGGATCTTCAAAGAGCATAACATTCATTCAATAGAATGAAAATGAGATGTGTACATACTCGTGGAGATGGCTATTTATAGCAGCCATAGTGCCTCTTGGCCACTTGTCTTATGATAGGCTAAAATTGGGGTCCAATAGGATTCACCCATATACCTAGAAATTTGGTCAAATAGGAATGCACCAAATTATGAGCCAATAGAAGAGCTCCACACTCGACCTCCTCTAATTAATGTGACCTCAAAAGTAGTGTACACATACTTTGGGCCTCTACATACATGTATGAACCTATCTCTAACTTTTATTTGGCCATAGGCCTACAAAATCTCAAGTTAGGAAAATACTACTAGTTGACAATTTTTCACAGATTATCCACACAAGAATCATTTGCCATTGAAATGTCAAAGATTTCAAAAAGAAATTGGCATGAAACATGCACATGTGGATAATTTATGCATATGTGTTATGTTTGGATATGACATGGACTACATGTAGATAGGTTTTGATATGGAATACCCATCCTTTCAATTTGCACGCAAGCCAATTTCAATGCGAGCGAGCGCACTCAAGACATGACTCTTGAAAATAATCATTGGCAATTTTGCATTTATGGGCAACAATCAAAGTGCTGATTGGGCATGTTTTACCATGGCTACCTCTATGTTTGTTGGTGCAATCAATTGTTATTTTCAAAGCATAGGGATGTAGTGTCTTTTCAAATGGAAATCTATTTGTGCATAGACGAGTTGTTAGGGAGCCTCCACATACTTGGATGTACTTTGTAGATTTTTTTTGGTATTCTCTAGATCATGTTGCTTTCAACTTAACACCTAAGAAGTTGCGTAGATTCACAATTCCATCAAACCTTCAAATGTTGGGACATAGTTCTAGCTTTTTTGCATGCCTTAGCACTTGTAGCTTTGATCAACCAATAGAGTACCCAATAATTTTACAAATTTAACTCAATTAATAGAAGGCATAAAGAGCCGCAATTAGTTAGAAGCACTCGTCTTTTGTGAGTAGCAAGCTTGTTGATAGAGAACGTCACTAAGGCTTATGGGGTTATCTTGGTCCCAACCCAAGACAATGGACTAGTTATTGCACATGTTTATGTTCTTCACGTAGTTGTATTGGCCATAGAACCCATACATTATAGTTCTTATTCGTCAAGAATAACAAACTAAAGAAATCTTTACTTATTTATGTAGCCATTACAAGTATATGAGTTTCATAGAGAATTTGTAGAGGGATTTTGTGCCTCATGCATTCTTTGAACCTTTTGTTCCATGCTTGCTAATAGTTGGTAGTGAAAGTTCATTTTTTAGTTGTTAACCCAAGTTCAATGATGGCCTATTTCAAGGATATTTCTAATGATGTGGGTGCGCTCAACAACTTGATATTTCACTATTGAATTAGTGCGGTTTCATTCTAGTTGGAGATTGGCCTTTGGCACTTATACATAGCATGCAAGACTTCTTAACATTGGATTAGAAGGCAAGAAAATTTTAAGAGAGCTCAAGAACGTTGTTTTTCATTGGATCTTTTATTGGACAATTGTTTAGATCAAGAAAAATGCTTGAAACATATCATTGATTTAAGGATGGAACAAACTCCATGCTTAAATTGTACATAAAGGCCATTATCCATTAATTAGCCAACACTCAGCAAATTCTTTAGGAACATAAAGGACATTTTCAAGATCCTTTTGGATGATCCAACATACAATCGAATGGTTCCAATACCACTTATCTTACACTCTTGACTACTAGCTGTATAGATAGATCTAAGTACATCATTGTAAGAGAGTAAAGTGGAAAAATAGTCCTTTTGAAATGTCATGTGGGAGCTGGCCCCACTATCTATCCACCAAGAATCATTGGTGTTGCACTTGGATGATGGAGGTTTGTTGAAACCATCAAGGATGATTCTTCTTCATCCTCCTCCTCCTCTTGATGTGCAATGCTGCTTTGCTTGTTCTCTTGTGCCCTCTTCTTCTTGAAACATTCCGATGCAAAATGCCCTTTCTGCCCACAGAAAAAGCAGTTGAACTTGGACTTGTGTCTTTGATCTTCCCCTTTGAGCTTGATGCATCATCCTCTTCTTTGGCCTCCTTTGGATGCTTATTCTTTCCATTAGTCTTCTTTTTGCCCTTAAATGAGAAATTAGCTTTCTCATCACCATCCTGAAAAGACAATGAGTTCAATCTTGCTTTGGTGTGTAACATCCTACACTCTTCAGCCACTAATACACTATGAAGCTTTTCTATAGTGGGCAAGGTGTCTTGGATGACAAAACTTTGGACCAAATTTACAAAGTCATCTCCTAGACCATTAAGAACAATTTGTACAAGCTTTCCATCTCAATATTCTCTCCAATGGAAGCTAACTCCCTATTTAGAGACTTGATTCTTAGCACATAATCATGTGCACTCTCCTCACTTCTTCTCATGCTTTACAAAATCCGATTTCTAAGCATGAGGACTCTCGAAATGTTACTAGACTTTAGATTGATTTTAAAGAATTCAAAGCCTCTTTAGCACTAGTACATGTTGATACTTATCTCAAGAAATCATTGCTTACATTCATCTTCACACAGTGAATTGCAAGCCTAGATCTCTTCTTGTATCTAGCTAACTCATGTGCACCTAGAGGTTCATCTTCATCTTCAATCAAAAACTCATAAAGGTCTTGGAGCACCATGAGTGACTCCATCCTAACCTTCCAAATAACATAATTAGTAGAATTCAATCTCTCACTAGCTTCTAGAAAGTATGCTCCATGGATCCCATCTTATTAGTGAATTCTACACACAAGAAATAGACTTGATTGACTTGAAACTCACAAAGGTCTCACACTTGTAGTGTTTCACTCAAATTCGATTTCTAATCCAACAAATGGACTTATAATCACAGTTCTATCACTCTCTCACAAAGTTGGAATGAAAATAAGATGATGTGAAATCTACTTTCAAACAAATCTTGCCAATCTTGGTTATTTTTGGACAAAATAATGACTTAATCTCCCTCACACACTTTGATGTACTTTCAAGACCTGTAAAACAAGTTTAGAGGACCCGATTTCAGCCTAGATAAATTAGAAACAAATTCAAATCTAATCAATGGCACTTGATCTTGGTAGCTTATCTTAGGATTTCCACCAAAAATTATATCAAAAGTCAAAAGCTCTCAACTGTTGGCAAATTTTAAGATATGTGGCATGCCTCCAATAGCAAAACCTCTTGAAGTTGTCAAACTGTTATGTCATTCTTGATTTCCAAATCACAAGAAACTTTCAATTGGCAAATACATCTATCTCATCAATTATGTGATTTACAAACTGTGACCTGACAATTGATTTGTATAAGAATTCTAGTAAGGCCAAATCACATTATTAAATAGATAATCAATAATTTCAAAATAGATTCAAAGGGTTAAAAAGTCCAACTTACATCACATCATTACATAAAGTCAACTTGTTATTCTTGCTAGTAGCGGAAAAATAGAATTTTCAATTGATTCAATGGTAACTTAAGAAGTACTAATAACTGAATCGATACCAACTATCTAATATAATTTCATTGACATGTAAGAGCCTAACATGTAATTCACTCTAACCACTTACTCAAGATGTAAAGTTATTTTATGAATACTTGGCATACTATATTCATCAAAATTTGTCATAGAATTCAAATTAAAATCCATGCACATCTCATAATCACTCATAACTACTCTCTCATTGACATGCAATACTTTCAAGACTCAACATAATCACTCCGAAAATCAGTGACATGATTCCTTTTAGCACACAATCACATGCACATTAGGAGATATTAAAACTCAAAATGGGCCCTTTTTAAAGCTATTTTTGTTGACTTTACATGACTTAAATGTCGAAATAGACCAACAAGCTTTGTTCATCTATTAGAACTATAACAATGATTGATGGGCAAAAAACCTTCTAGTTTTTTTGACTATTTTTTTTCGGGTAGCCAAAAACCATTTGATAGCTGCTACCCATATTCTTCTTTGTTGCCTACATGTAAACTTTTGGTCATTTTTTTATAAATTCTAGTTAAACTAACGTCTATGGTTTAGGATCATATAGTCATACACATAAGTCATTTTCACTCTTTTGGTGTTTTTTTAGTCTTATCGCGTAGAAATGTTGACTTGTAATTGGAGACCAAGACGTACCATTGATGCTATCAGTGTTTGCAATGAAAAAAAGATTTAAAAGGCCAATGAATACCAATTATACATTGCATGCATCAATGGATACAGATGCATTCCGCAACAAAAGGCATAATTCCAAAAGAAAATGAACTAAAATTATATAAAAGCTCTTGGAAAGAATAAATAATTCCACTATTGGTCAATCTATCATAGAGGTATTGGCTCAACACACATATCTTCACAATGAACTAAATATTCAACATTTGAATTTCGAAAATAGAAAAAAATGCAATCATAAATATTTGATTGTTTTATTTAGTACAAATAAAGACACTTGTCTTGCGGAGAGAGTCACTCATAAAATGGTTGTGCATTAGAAATGGTATACCATCCACAACTATAACCATCATTTTGCTAAAAAGACTGAACACCAAAAAACTACTTTTAAACATATAATAAGAAACATGTTTCTCAATATTAAATCTAAACATCTAATACAAAGCATGTATTTTTTATACCTTAACATCACATATTTCAATATTTTTGAATGCTATTGTATTTTTCAATTGTGACGTGCCAAAGCTACTTCTAACGCTTTCTAAATATGCAGGTGTGTGCATGTAACTGAGTTTACCTTTAAACAAACTAGACTCCACACTCCATTTTCATCCAAATATGTGGATAGAACAAACTCCAATTGGCACTACAATCACAAGTACACAACAACTTAGTTTTCAAAAATGTAAATCAAAATGGTATGGAACACATACACAAAGACACTCACTCCCAAACAAATGGCACAACAAAGATATTTGATCTAGATAAAGAAGATGAAGATTTTGGTGGATGGGATGGGTCGACTTTGGTGGATGAGATAACAAGGGCCTGCGTGGGCAAGTCAAATAGCATGAGATATTTGCATGGCATCTTGACTTGTCTCATGTCATCATTCTTCAATTTCACCTAAGATACTACCTAGGGGTAAGTCACGCTCTTGTTGAATAGGACACGTTGCTTGGGCCATCTCCACTTAGATTCCTACCATGTAAAACCACCCTCATTTCTTCCATTTAAAAAATACTTAAAGTCACAGTACCATCTTCATCATGGGTAGCCTTCAAAACTCAAGGCAAACTTTGTTCTATACATAAAAGGTTGAATAGTTCAAAAAGCTTAAACTTTCATCTTTCACCCTTCAATTGGGCTTTTGTGAACTATTTTGCCATTCTTTGAAAAGAGCACTCAAGGGTGTTGGCTCAATTGGTTATCTTGACATCCAAAGTCTCTTTGGTCTCAAGTTTGAGCCTCCCCTTGGAAACCAAGAAGCATTCTTTGAAAAGGCGTATTCACGCAACTTGAGTTTGTGTATCATGCTTGAGTTGGCTTGGATGGTAAGTGGTGTGTCTTGAGAATAAAAGAGGATATAATTTTATAAGTTCCCTTGAAATGAGATAAAAGTACAAAGCACATGGGACTTGGAGTCTTCTCTTGTTGACTTTGATCAAATTGATTGGGACTAGCAATTTAAAAGTCAATTTGCATTAAGACTACCACTTACAAGCCCATTATGGTTGGTGTAATGGGCACTTTTGCCAAAGTTTGAAGATTATTTGTGCCCAAACATGGCTCTAATTTGAGTTAGACATATCAAATTTAGAACTATATTAATTCCAATGCTTTACTAAATATGTTAATTTGTTGTGGGTTTTTTTTAAGGTTGGCTTAAAACAAAAATAAAAGCTTCAATGTACCATGGAGAGTGTTGAATACGGTCCAATCTATCTGTCCAATCTATCTAAGGTGACACGGCAAAAACATCCTGCCAGCCCTATACAAGAGAGCCTAAAAGTCAACAACATGTCATTACTGAATTGGGGAAAACGACCCCTTGGTAGCACATTCCATGAAGTGATGATGTGTTGACGAGGAGTAAGTACAAGTTGGTGTCTAGATGTGCGCATTCACAAT
Organism: Diphasiastrum complanatum; assembly: GCA_029204225.1. Classification (NCBI taxonomy): domain Eukaryota; kingdom Viridiplantae; phylum Streptophyta; class Lycopodiopsida; order Lycopodiales; family Lycopodiaceae; genus Diphasiastrum; species Diphasiastrum complanatum. The sequence goes on along the minus strand of MU834447.1, from coordinate 23,203 downwards.
GCACATGGGGCTTGTAGATAATGCTTCTTGGTTTCCAATGGAAGGCTCGAACTTGAGACCAAAGAAACTTTGGATGTCAAGCGTTAATCAATTGAGCCAACTCCCTTGGGTGGCTTGTAGATAATGCTTCTTGGTTTCCAATGGAAGGCTCGAACTTGAGACCAAAGAAACTTTGGATGTCAAGCGTTAACCAATTGAGCCAACTCCCTTGGGTGGCTTGTAGATAATGGATAGATAATGGAGGAAACCATTATGGAGAGAGATCATCCATGGGATTAGCGACCGATTTCTTGCGGTTTTTATTGTTATTGCTGTCTAATCCTTCTTGTTTGAACAAATTTTTTTGACCCACCTTGTTTTTTTTTTATTTCATCGACAAATTGCACTCAATTCACACCAGGCCTACACAAGCTACTTAACTAGGACTTATTATTATTATATATTAGTTTTAAAATGCCAATATATACATATATATGTATAAATGTCTCTTTAGACGGTTGCGTGAAAGGTAGTGTGGTGTGTTTCTTTCTTTCACTTTTCATTATGACGTCTCCATCCATCCACAACATTCTGCTGTAAAATCGCTTCTCCTTCGACGCTGATGCAAAGCGGTGGTAGCTCGAGAGGAGAGGATCGGATCGGGTAAGGTCGCAAATAGCTGCTACTGTGGGTGTGCTACTCTGGGTGTGGATTGATTGTTGCTTTGGTAAAGGTTTTCCTGGGTAATTTTTGCTACTGTTGCTTTGGTATGAGCTCTGCCTCAACTGCTCAGCCTTGAAAAAAGCTCAAAATTGATCTGTTTTTCAGATAAAGTTCCACCCAGTAGAAGCAAATGCTTGTTGTTGCTGTGTGGAGTTGATAGGAAGCTTTGATGATCTGAAATTGTTGAATTTTTTTCCATAAGAAACCGTTCAACCTACTGCACAGTGCAGATGAAGCTCTAAATTGAACTGTTTTTCAGAGAAAGTTCCACCCAGTAGAAGCAAATGCTTGTTGTTGCTGTGTGGAGTTGGTATGAAGCTTTGATGATCTGAAATTGTTGAATTTTTTTTCCATAAGAAACCGTTCAACCCAGGTCCCACTGCACAGTGCAGATGAAGCTCTAACTCCATGTAGAATTTCATGTAGTTGTAGTCTACTTTGACTTACTCACCAGTGTTTAGAAGGTAGTCCTTTGGAGCTTGTTGATCCAAGGCTAGAAGGGGATTATCGTGAGGATCGTAGAGTTAGGATGAAATTGTGATAATTTTCTCTTTTGGATGTCCTGTTTGTTCTTAGGTATGGATCTAGGCCTAGCTTAGCTATACCTCAGTGATATCGAACTCTTTCTTAGGCAGGAACACTTTGGTTTTAAGTTTAAATTTGGAATAACATTCTCATATTGGTCTGTGCTCTTTTTAATGAAAGGCTACCACCATCTTTAAGCTTCTCAGTAGATCTGTGTTGGATAATTTAACCACAGGAGCTTGTCACATATCTCTCGGATCTTAGTAGTCTTTCACTTGGCTATTAATTGATTGCTTGTTTGCTTGTTTGCTTTCTTAGGTATAGATTGAGGCCTAGCTTAGCTAACAGTTTGGTGGTCCCACAAAATACCTCAGCGACATTGAACTCTTTTTTTTTAGTCACGAACACTTTGGTTTTAAGTTTGGAATAACACTCTCATGTTGTTCTGTGCTCTTTTTGATGAAAGGTTACTACCATCTTTAAGCTTCTCAGTAGATCTGGGTTGGAGATAGTAATTCCAATAACAGGAGCTTCTCACATATCTTTCGGATCTTAGTTGTCTTTCACTTGGCTCTCCAGCTTCTTTTTTACTCCTTGTTGCGAGTAATTTATCTTGCTGTCCGATGCAATACTGTATGGCTTATCTCTCTGATCTAAAATCTGTCTTTGGTACTTGCAATTAATTGATTGCTTGTTTGTTTGTTTGGTGTGTATGTAGAGAGACGAAATGGCTTTGAGTCAAACTGGATGGGCAACCATCTTCTTCACCATCCCAGGATTGATATCTTTTGCGCTCGGAATCTTAGCCGAGAACAAAAAGGTCTCCCATCAACGTTTTATTTTCCTAAAGATTCTAGCTAAATGTTTGGTTTCTTTGAGCTTCAGCTCCTTAGAAGTAGCTCAAAACATGTTTTCCATATGCAAATTTTTAATCCACTGAGTCGTAGATCAGTTTGCGGAAGAAATTGCTCTTATTACTTCATTTAAGATGATCTATTGTATGACACAACTTCTGTGGAGAATTTTTCAGCCTGGAGACGATGCTATAAAATTGGTGCAATCCAGTGGTCTGATAACTTGCCATTACCCCCATGATTCTTCAATCGCCTTAGGCGTCGTATCCATATTACTTTTGTCCGTTTCTACGATCAGTGCTCTTGGGGCACTGTTCTTTCCTTACGATGGCAAAGCAGTTCCCCACTCAAAGTTGTGGAAAAGCAAATTATTTCTTGTATTTTTAGTGCTATCCTTGTAAGTTACTCAAACCCTCAATGATCTCGCAATTCCTTTTTGTCATGAAACTGTCTAAATGTGATGTGGTGAGTGTTTTGAAGATTTGCACATTTCATTTATCTAGTCCAGTAGACAATTTTCTGAAGACTCGAAGCTTAGTAAGCTTATTTCTCATATAGGTCCATAAGTGATAATTATGTATCTTTCAGAGGGGTTATCTCTGCTTTTCCATTAATCTGGACTTTGTTTGGGCATGAGAATTAGTTCTGTACTACCAATTATTCTTGTTTTATGGATCTAGCAAAAGCATTCCCAGCTATGAAAGTCTCAGGATCACAGGCTGCAGCCCTTTTCCTGTCATGAATCTGCAACTTTTTCTTCTACTTTTGAGGTGTCTGAGTATGGAGCCTATTAGTTACATCAATAACCATCTCAGTAAAGCCGGTACTTAGTAAATCTCATCTTTGCAGCTTTTGTTAGTTTCGGAATCATGCAACAGTGTCTCCGCTGCACTACATCTTCCAGAAGCATTATGCCTCCGCCCCTCTATCAGCTCATCTACTTTGGGCACCTCACCTTTTCATTCAGCCATGTCTGTGAACCTCAAAACAGCAAGCTTTTATTCTCTATTTTATCAGCCTTATCTCGAAAAGCAGGCAAAGCAAGCTTTAGCGATTCTCAATCTGTTAAACCACCATCAGATCAATTCAAAACAAAAATAGAATGGATATTATCACCCATGTTGAAGATGGAAACCAAGATCACAAATAAATGGGATAAACCATTCTCATCCATTTTCGAAGTTTGTCACTATCAGATCTGTTGATCAATTTCTTAGATTCTATTTGTACATGACAGTTTTTTGTATTGCACTACATTCCCATTTCTGTTTTTCAATTAATTGCTGTCAAACCAGAGTCTTTGTTTAGCATATATCATGGGTGTTACACTCATATGGAAATCTATTTGAAGAAACTTAGGAGGTTGCAATCTCTCTCTCTCTCTCTCTCTCTCTCTCTCTCTCTCTCTCTCTCTCTCTCTCGTACATTGTGAATCTAAGATCTGTATTTGAACTTTAATTTGTCCTTGTGCAGGGTTCTGTATTTTACTAGTGAAGGGCTTCTGATGTGGGCCACCATCACTGAGAGCAATCACCGCAAATACAACACACACCATCAGGCCTTGGACGCTTGCCCAACTGCCAAAACTGGACTATTTGGTGGCGCAGCATTCTTGTCTCTTGATACGACTTTATTCTGGCTCATTTGCATGATACTGATTGCAAATGTTAGATCCGAACATTTTGAAGAAATTGAAGACGAGAAGGGATCTTATGGGCAGGTCACCAATGAATATGGACCAGCTATGGCAGGTCATTATGCCTCCAAAGTTTGATCTACAAGAGAAATAACCGCTATTCTATGTTAAGCAAGGAACAAACATTTCCAACCAAGATCTCTGATGACACCCACTCTTTTTTTCTGCTGATCACTCCCTTAGAGGGCAATTCTGCAGACTGAATCCCCTCTCATGAATTTGGAGCTTTGTTAACCACCCTACAGTCTTTGATGGTTGATGGAGATGCTCAAGTTTCTGTTTTTTCACAGCAGTACATTGCCATTGTACTACATTATATACTCTATACTCGTCTTGTTAGCCAGCAGATTTCTGGCATGCCTTTGGTGTATTTGCTTTAGATTCACAAACACTACCTTAACCACATGAATTGGGAACTCCCTAGTTTTTATGGAATATGGGTCACATCCATCTCCCTCGTTGACGAATTGTACATACTGCTTGTGATTAATTAGTACTTGTTGCCAAAACAAATTGTTCATGATTTGCCACTATCAAATTCTTCATGACTTGCCACTAACAAATGACAAAAGTTGAGACAAAACATCCATGCAAATGCCCTTTCTGTTCATGCACACCCTAGTCTTGCTTGCAGGTGAAAAAGGGAGCTCTCCAAAATTATCAAGGTTGATCAACTTTTACCTCAATTTGGAAATTTCAAAAGAACAATTGCTAATGTGAATAACAAGGTTCCTTTTACATTTTGAGCGAAGTGAGAAACTCTCCTATGAGTATCAACTTTTGAGTAAGTGTTGGTCTTTGTGGTCCTAAATTGCAAGAACTTATTTAAGAAAAGAATTTATAACATCCCTTGATAAGATCTATTTCTATTTTGCTAAAAGGGCTTGCTTGCTAGCCATTTACCTTTTCATTGTCATTTATGTATGGGATTACTCTCTAATGTTCTTGTTGGAGATATCATGTACCAAGATTATGGTGATTTTTGAGAATCATTGGCAACACACTTGTTCCTTTTATGAAGGTTGTGTAAATTTCCTACATATGGATATTTCTCTTGTCATTAGGAATTATGGCAATAATTTGACATTCAAGGAGGCTTGTGCATATTACATTGTTATTGGTGAATCTTCGAAGTTCCAAGCTCAAGTCCTGGATGTTGCACAAAAGAGATATTGGGAGGCTCAAGCTCCAATCTTGACTATGCCTACCTGTTGGATGCACCGTGTGAATATTGTACGTGATAGTGTCAACTAATTGTTGGTGCAAACAAAAATACTTCTATGATTGATCCATTATAGAGTCTCAAGTGACAAGCATAAAAGTTTATACACATCAACAAAAGTGTCTTCATGCTTGAACCTTGCAATCCATATTAAATTTCTATAGTTGTCATAGTTGAAAGGGTTGGTCTTTTATTGCATATATGGTCTTGGTTATGTGCATCTGAGACTTGGTTAGCCAAGATAGCTTGTGAAGATTTGGTTCTTTCATTGACAAGGCTTCCTCTTTAGTTATGTCTTTATGGCACCTAGCTGAAGTTGATTTTGTCGGGAGATTGGTGGGAAGTAATCTCCTCGGTACTTGAGTATTATTTGGCAATGTTAAGGGATTGGCTTGTTGTTCAGTGAGTGTACATGTAGGTCATTCAAAAGAAATCTCCTAATTTTTTTGTAAGAAGTCTAAGCCTAGATCATAAACCTGTAGAAGGTGCTAGGAGCTTCTAACAAGTTCAATTTAGCACTTTGTGAAGCAAATGGGAGCAAGAGGGAGCTCACAAGTCCAAGAACACCACAACAAATTGAAGTGGCCAAGAGGAAGAATAGAACCTTATGTAAAGGAGCCAAAGCCATGAGGTTAGGAGCCAATCTTCCTAAACCTTTTTAAAGTCATGCTTTGTTGTGTGCCAATTATTTGTGTAATAGGTGGCCGAATGGTATTTTGGATAGAAAAGCACCTTTTGAGATTCTATTTGGTAGGAGGTCGAGTGTCAAGTATCTTAAAGCTTTTGGATGTGTATGCTATATCAACATTACTCTTGATGATAGGACAAAGGAGGATCCATCTTTAGAGAAAGGTATATTTGGTAGTTATAATATTAGCCGATATTTCCGCACGGAAAATCGGGCTAATATTGAAGCTTAACACTAGAGTTGTTTTCAGCACATTTTTATGCGCGTGCACACAAAAGTGCACATAAAACCCTGGGTCACTTGACAAGACATAACATGTCATCAAATGATTGAAATTTCAATCTTTCAATTGTACATGGAACTAGACTTGACTGTTCATTGTATTATTGGAAAACTCAATTTTTTTCTCTCTCAATTGATGGCAATCTGCCCCCAAAAAAACGTCAATTTTTAGCACTTTCAGTGTAATTGTGCGTACCCTTGAAGAGTGTTGGCCACCAAAAACCGGCCAAGAGGATTTTCCTAGCAATCGTTTCAGAAGAGAAATGGCCTGCACCAATACCTTCATGAGTGAGGAAAATTACAGAGGGTATTTTTCCTTCAGTAAGACATCGTCGGATACTCATTATCTTAAAAATCCTCACATTTTCTTATAATCTTTTAATGACCTTTAAGTATTAATTTATGATCCATTAATCATAAACATTTAGAATCTTATGATTCGCCAATCATAATTTATAGGGTTCCAAAACCATACTTAATCACTAAAAATAATACTGGAGTATATGCACAACATACAACTCAGGAAATATAAGAATCATTATGAAATCTTTCCACAATGAAAATCATTGGATTCCAAGAATATTCTTCCAAACCAATTCTTAACCAGATTATGAGTTCCAAATTCTACAATCAACCAAGTGATTAAATACCTTTACAACATCCGTCTTTAACAACATAAACTTTATACAACCCCCTAGAACAACATCTAGAGATTACAAAGTTCTGCTGAATTCCAAAATTCAATTTACCATTCTTGGAACCATTAGGATCCGGTATCCAATTGAGCTCTCACGGATACTATCACTAATGAATCAAGTCTATTCCTCAATTGAGAAATACTCACCAAAGAATTCTGTATATTCTATGCACACAATTCTCTAATTAATCCAAATGACTCATAAATTATGTGTCTTACAAGTAATACACATAAAACAAACAGTTTCTCAAAATAGATACCTCCATGAGGCTTGAGCTAAAAACCTTTTTTCCCTACTCTTTCATTCAAAACCTTTTTAGGGCACTTCTGTCTAGAAAGTAGACCAATGCATTACAGTTGATACCAATACAAGAAGCGGACATATATTACGGCAATGTACATAGGCACAACACAATATATGCCAAATTTTTGAACATTCAAAAACATGTACTTTAGATTATTATACAAGTGCGAAAAGTGATATGCATTTTTTTGTTGGTTTGAGACTTAGAGGTGGTATCTTTTGGATGCATGTTATAAGTACATTGTTTGCCATAAGATTCACATCTATCAATAGCCTTGTTGGAGCTTTATTTTTTCTATGCTCCACTGAAAAGAATTGGGAATAGATGGGTCAGAGTAGGGGACAAACGATCCAACTGCTAAAGGAATGTAACAATTTTGTGAGGGGATCTATGACCAGTATCTACCCTTCACATCTGATGCATCTACAGAGTTTATTCTTTGATTTTCTTTTGCCCTACCAATGATCTGATAGTGCAAAAGAAAATCAAAATTTTACCCTTTAGATCGTTGGCAGGGCAAACAAAATTTGCTTGCCCTACTAGATTGCAACAAGGCAAAAGAATTTTGTCGTGCCAGCGATTTGGCACGACATAATCCCTGCAAAAAATTGCCCTCTAGCTCTACCTACCTTGCCAACAATCTAGTAGGGCATAAATTCTGCAAAAAAAATTTGCCCTCCATTTTTGCCCTACCAAATCATTGGCAAGGCAAAAGAAATTTGCCTTGTGAGTGATCTGGCAGGACATAAACAGAAGGTTCATAACACACTCATTTTAAAAACTCAAAGATGACATTATAGAAATACAACACCACTCCACAATCCGCCTATCTCCTCGCATCAATGCATGCAACATATGGGAACTTAAAAACCCAGTCCCTGATTTTATTAATATTCTCTTAGATAAAGACACTTACACATACACGATAAAATTCTTGGAGCTCCTTGAGACATGCAAATCATGTTTTTAAGTTAGGTCCCAACCACAATAAATCCCATGCTCATCACAAAAAGCCTTGAACTTGGTAGATATGTACTCTCCACCATTGTCACTCCTTAAGCACTTGATCCTTGTGGAAAATTGGTTCTCCCTTGCATTCTTGAACTTAACAAAGACATCATACACTTCATGCTTGCTCTTGAGTAGATAGATCCAACAAAATCTACTAAAATTATCAATGAAAGTTACGTACATCTTAGCTCCACTATTGCTAATTGTAGTAATTCCATGACTATCCAAATGTACAACTTGAAAAGGCTTTGTAGATCTAGATGTAGATCTAGCATAAGGTAGTCTATGTGACTTTGACAAAGCACATGACTCACAAACATAATTGATGCTACTTAAGGATTTTGGAAGACCAATCACAACTTGCTTCTTAGCGGGGTTGGCATTTTGTGAGTAAATCATCTACGAGTTTTGCGAGTTTAGTGTTTTTAAATTAAGTCAAATTGATAGCACATGGCATGCTACATTTTTTTTTTAGGTTTTTAAAATTTATTCTACTTTGTTTTTGGGGGTAAAATCTATTTGTATACTTCATTATCAAGTTGTTTATTTTCTTACTAGCTAAAAGATATGTCAGCAAATCATGTTGTCTACAAATTGTACATAGTAAGCTATATCATTGAGAATGCAGAAAACTTAATCACTTTAATTTTACATTAATCAAGCTAAAACATTTTTGTCTACTGCCAAGTATTGATGTACAACCATACATTAAAAGACATGATGGTATGTGGCCAAGCCTATGATAGGTATCATAAAATCAACGTTGATATTTTTATTGTATGTTCTAGATGGAGGCTATAACTTAACTATTAAGCTTACGTTGAGATGATGAAATGATAAAAAAATTTATTTATTTATCAAAGTTATCACCCTTCAAAGTTTTTTAGGCTAATTTTTTTATTGGAACTTGAAAGGGGTAGCACGCTGGCATGCTACCAATTTAAGCTTTTGGTCTTTAACTCAAATTGATAGCACGCCGGCGTGCTACCCCTTTTGGGTTCCAAGCGGAAAATGTTTTCTAGTCTAAAAAATGTTGAACTGTCATAACTTTCTTACTATTGCTCGGATTGAGATGGTCCAAAAAGCAAAAGTGCTCCATTTTTTATGTAGAATCCATTGGTATAATCAAAATTAGTTTTTATCTAATATAAAATGATCATATAAAGCCTATATATCTGATAGCATACCGTGTGCCATGAAATTTTAGAAATCATTTGTAAATAAAACTCGCAAAGAATTTACTCACGGATTATCAAAACCCCTTCTTAGCCATTACCTCCAATGACTTGAAGTTGAGGTGTCGCATCCTTTTATGCCAAACCTCTTGAATAGGTATTTGTTCTCTTGTAACACATCCAATAACAGAAGCATCTAGTTTGAACAAAACATCCTCCAAATGAACATTCCTATTTGTAGAGAGAGAAATAGGAATTGTGCCAATCCTTTTGATTGCACACTCACCATCATTGGTCATGTCTCCATATGCCAACAAAGAAGTGAAGTACTCTTTGTGAAAAGTCATGTGTGAACTTGCTCCACTATCAATGCACCAGGAATCTAGATCTCCATCATTAGCAACATACATGAAGACATCACAAAAGCATCATCATTTGCATCTTGAACATCCAAACCATCCTCATCAAGAGTAAAATTACACATTCAAGTAACAACCTAAAACCCAATCTTATTCTTCACACAAGCCATAACCAAAGCACAAACTTTCCAATGTACACTTCACTCATACAATGGCCTAAGCAACCCTACTCTTACCACTCAATCGATTACCCAAACATTCAAGTACCACATGTTAATGTACTCCATTCAAACCGAGCAAACATAATCATTACTCCATCACTCTCCCTCTCTTACAACAATCTACAAGCATCTCACAAGAGCATATTCAATCACGTGTAAGCGTTACTTCCCTCTTCAAACAAGAAAATGCAATCTTGTTGCATATTCAACCACTTAACTGAACTCACCATGGTTACTAACCAACTTGCAACCATCTACCATGATTCACTCAATCTCCACCAATCAAACAACCATTCTACATGTTAGTTGCTTAACATGGAACAAAAAAAAGAAGTAGAACTAATCATTCAACATTCAAGCATGCTCAAGCACAACATCACTCCCAAACACTCAATTATAAACACTACGAACATTCAATCAAACATACCATGGGGTAAGTAACCTCAAACCACTCTCAAGCAATTAACATGGAACAAGTACCTCTCAAGATTTACCATACTACTTTCTCAATCGACCATGGGATACAACGAGACTACAAGACACACAAAGTGAAGTTAACTTTCCACATCCAATACAAAGCACTAGTATTGAGCAACAAAAAAGTAGGCATACATGACAGCTCACTCTCAAACTTATCAACTCTCATCCCAACTCAAATGACTTTTAACTAACTCTCAACAAATGTAATGAAATTCTCAATCCACATGGCATTCAACTATCACATTAAACTCACCAACTCCAACTATATCTTAACACAAAGAGTGGCCTCCTTTTATAGTAAATCTCAAGTGTCCCCCTTCAAAATGAGGCTTTGCCAATTTTCATGCCCTTCAAGCCTTCTTTTCCATTTGTCCAATCCCCATTGGCAAGGACATCAAGTGGCTTCCATGAGGGTGTAGGAGTTTGGTATCATTTAAAGCCCTTTATTGGCTACCCCTAAATCTAGCCAAGATGCCCTCTTTGTCAAAAGCTAGAGAAGATATCTTTCAGCTCTCCTAGTTCCTAAAGCCTTGTTTACATTTATTATCCAAAAGGTGCAATTGCTACATTGGTGGATGAATCATAAACAATCACAACGTCAGATATTTTGAGGACAATTGCGGCCTGGTAGTATTTTCTGGCAGAACTCAAGGGTTTTTGGGATCGAGGGCTACCCCCAATCGCCCTTGATATCAATAAACCACTGCGAATGCAAGAAGACCACATCAGCGTGGCAAGGCTCTATTATCACGCTGCACTAACTTCAACCCTGCACATTGATATGGTGGAGCTATGGAAAACCCACAACTTTCTACAAGGTATGCTCCATCATTACAAACCCATGCCCTTCTCGAACAAACTATGCTGGCAAATGATGGAGGGCATCGGCACTACAATCTACCACTCCCGACAGCAATTGTCTCACCTCCAAGAAGCACGGAAGATCCAGGAAGAAAAGGCTTCAATTGGTGTGGGACCACCAATCCAATAAGGAGGGGGATAATGTCAGCATCTGTGCTAGCACAGAAAAAAATCAAAAGAGAAAAATAAAACTCTGTGGCATGTGTTTTGTAAGACCACGTGCGAGTGTTTGTTAAATAAACTTCCGCCATGGCATGTGTTTGTAAGCCCATGAGTAGAAGCTTAAAAAAATAATCTTAGATTTAGAACTTAGACTTAGGAAACTTAAGATTAGAAATATTTTATCTTAAGTTTTCCTAAGTTAATAAACTTTGAAGTTCTAAATCTTAAATTAGAAGTTTTAGAAAGGCTAGAAATAAATTAGTCCTATAAGTTAGTGGATACTTATGGAAAACCCTCCTTGCTATAAAAGGAGAGGTATTTGCCTTGTAAATAACACTCTGAGATTATGCTAAATTGCTCTCTCTTTGAGATTATCATTCTATTTTTTTGTGTTCCCATTGGAAGGCGCATAGCTTGAGGGAAGGTGCTCGGGCCTCCTCTTGCCTCCTTTCATTGGATTATTGTGGCATGCTTTATTTGTTAATTATTTAGTTAGCCGCAATTTATCTTTTCAAACCCTTTGGGTGTTAATCTAGGATTCAGTTTAAGTACCTTGCTAGTTGGGTAAGCCTTAGTAAGGTTTTGCAATTTGTCATCTTAGATTAGTTTCATTTCTATTTCGAGCACTAGTTGGGTAAGCCTTAGTGCTTCATCATTGTTTTTTTTCTATTTTTGCGTTCCATCTGAAGCTTGGTAGAAACTTAGGAAGCGGACGATCCTTTCTATACTACACCACATCGTGAGTAGATCTAGCCAGACATTGACAAACAAGATTTACTTCCAACATCGACATAGCGAAGTACCCTTATCATTCACTAATAGGAACTTTGATGTATGCAATGTTGTGTACTAGACTAGATGTAGCATACACTATTAGCATGTTAAGTCAATTCATGTCTAATCCTAGAATCTCTCATTGGAAAGCATTAAAGAGAGTGATGAGATATATTCAGGGAAGTTTAGATCACATTTTATGTTATGATGGAAATGCTATCGACCCACTCGTCCTGCGAGGCTACTCTAACTCAGATTGGGGATGAACGGTCTCTACCAGAAAATCTACCTCCGGGTTCTGTTTCTATCTGGCAGGGGGACTGATTTCGTGGAACTCAAGGAAGCATAAATCAGTTGCACTTTCTTCGACAGAGGCAGAGTACATCGCAGCATGTCAAGCTTCAAAGAAGCTATATGGATCAAGTTATTACTTCACAACTTGCATCACACTCAGTGTCAATGCTACCACCATTCTGTGTGACAACTCGAGTTGTATCTCACTGTCACTAAATCCCAGATTTCATGGAAAATCCAAGCACATAGAAATCCACTATCATTTCATTTGGGAGAAAGTTTTTTTAGGGCAAGTGATCCTTCAATACTGCTCCACAACAGAAATGGTTGCAGACATCTTCACCAAAGCGCTTCTCAAGATCAAGCACCAGAAGTTCTTCAACATGCTGAACCTAACGAAGATCCCAAGGGACCAACCGTGATCTTAAGGGGGACTGTTGGAAATTAAGCCCACAGTTGTCTCTTTGGTGAATGACTAATTTCTATCTCATGATTCTTCCTGCATGTTTATTGATCATTGATCAAGGTTCAAGTGAAACCAACTTTGGTTCTACGTCTGCTCATCTGATACCTGCAGGAATCACAAACTTAGATAGTCAATTTATTTGAAGAACGTCTACAATGGGCTTCCCGCTGATCTCCAGCAAAGGGTAACCAATCGTATCATAATTTGAAATTTAGATGTTAAGTTCAATAACTTGAAGTCATTGAAGACTTGGCCATCTTCAAGGACTTCCATGAAATTAGCATTCAGAACAAGTCTGTAGAAATACATTACTTTCGCGATAGTTTGCAAAAATACTCTAAGTGTCGCGACAGTCTGCAGAAATGAACTATGTTTTCCATAGTGTCGTCTTTTTCGCATTTCCCTGAAATACGAAACTAGCATAGTTCAACAGTTTGGACTATTTTGCAACAGTTCAAAGTTTAACCATTTTAGGGCTCCTTCTACCTTTTCGCAAAAATGCGAAGAGAGAAAATTCCCGAAGGTCATCTACTTTTAAGAGTTGAATTGTTTTAGGACAACTTCATCTTTTTTGCAAAATCCCAAAGAGAGAGAAAAATGTCGAAGGTCGTCTAGTTTGAACGAGGAATGTTCCCAGACACTTTCCAAATTTGCGAAGTGAGAGAAAGCCACTTTCCTTTTAAAGCAAAGTGAGAGAATTTGCAATGTCCTCGTCCACGTCAACATTCCCTATGGGTTGACTATGTACACTATGTATAGTTGTCACAGAAGCCATATACTTCCAAGTACAACGACTTACCTAGTTAGGTGGCAATCATTTATTGTAATTAATACACGGATGAAATCTATAGATAGATCATCCAAGCACAGATTGTTGGTTGCTCCATCCATGAGACGCATTATTTGAGCCTCCCAATTATGCCATCAATATTTTGTTGTAATTGTTATTTGTATTTGTGCTTCAATGTAATATAACAACAACATGTTTTTATCTATGTACAACGTAGATGAATGCTTGTTGTAATTGAATGCACTTTCATTGTTGTTTGATCATGCTTGTACACTCACTCTGATCAGAACACGGATGTCTACGGCTCCTTAGTTTCTAATCAGATGATGGTTGTCTTTGACGTCTGAGGAACTCGCGATATCATACTGCTCTTCCATTGAAGAAACAGAATGTTTCTGATTACAAAGTTTTGCTAGCTTTCAGCCCTCTGCCCAACGAAGATGTTCACGAACATGAAAGTCAAGAGACACAAAGCATGAAAGTTTTGCGAACACCTGACAAAAAGACACGAAGCACGAAAGTTTTGCGAACACCTGAAGGGAAGACACGAACATGAAAGATTCGCGAACAAGAATCTTTTGCGGTCGAGCACGAGAAATTCAGACGACGGAAACGAAACCAACGATGCGACACAAAAAACGTCGCGAAGGAATTTTTGCCCTCACGCTCCAAAGAGCACCAGCGAAGATCATGCAAGTACCCAGAAGAGATATCTGATCTGATGACATGACGTCAGCAGATACACTCTAGGTTGTGGCTAATATGCCACTCTTGTAATTTTCTGATTAGTTGTAGATGTTTAGTCACTCTAATCTTAAAAGTTATATAGAACGACTACATACTTGCTGGATGATACTTGACACGAGATGACAGAACACACATACAGTATAGCAGTTTGATGCTAGTAAGCAATCAAGATGAAATATAGACAAGAAGTCCGTCTGCATGCGAGACAAGTTCTGTGATAAGGATCCATAGAGATTCACAAGTCTGCTAGTAAGCGAGACATCTATTCGTGAGAGAACTATATTTCTCTCATGCCAACGCACTGCGTGGATCTGCATGCAGTGCTTGAAGAATTAAAAAAAATCAATAGATGATCTTGTAGCCATTGTGTACATGTCTTCTTTTACATTATATGATCTCGAATGCAAATGTGTATGCTGTTATTCGTGTGTTTGATTCTCCCATTTATTTCAATTTCGCACATTGGTTGAATTTGTTGAATGCTGCATTAATTTATAAGCGTAGATCAACAGTGCTTGACTTCATTCTGGAGGACTGTAGGAGTGACTCAGCTGGCAGTGTCCAGCGACCACATCTGAACTCCATCCGAATCATGTTGAATCATGTTGCTTCTCTTTCACGACTGTTTCGTGACCGCAAAAACTTGTCCTATAGTGGTATCAGAGCATATCACCAATCATCTCCTCATCAGTGGTATCAGAACCATGCCTATCTTGTCATAATCTCACGTAGCCAAGAAGCTATCAGATCCAAGAGGCCAAGCATTTAGACAAACAACCATCAACAAGGAACAGACTCCAAGAAGCAATGGCTTCAATCAGTAGCATGCAGAGCAAGATCTGCACAATACTTGATTCTTCAGGATCTAGCTTTCTAGCCTGGAAAGTTAAGACATCACTGGTACTCAAGGGCGAAGGTTTATTCCCCTAGGTGGATGGCACAAAAGAGATGCCTACAACATCAGACAAGGAACTACGCAAATGGAGGGAGAAAAATGACAAGGCAGTAGCCTTGTTATCATCTTCCATCGAAGATAGTCTCACACTTGACTTGGCAACACTCTCCAAAGCTAAGGAGATGTGGGATGCATTACTCACCAGATTTCAGATAAAATCAAGAAGTCAAATCATGATGCTGGAAGATCAGCTGACGAATCTACAATGGGATGGAAAAGACCTCACTTCTTTCGTGAGAAAAATAAAGGATTTGTTTCTATCACTACATAACTCTGGAGCAGAAAATGCAGTGTCAGCTGAGAAGCAGCTCACGTAACTGCCAAGAGCCTTATCCAGATCATTCCAGACAACGAGAACCCTGCTCGCAAAGAATCCTACCATGAATCTCGAAAAGTCGATTGTCGAGATTCGAGAGGAAGTCGAGGCCAGAGAACACCTTGATCACAAGGATGGTTCTAACCAAGCCCTCTATGACAACAAAGAAAAAGCCAAAAAAACAATTTAATCCTAAGAGAGAGTCGAATTAGAGGCAGGATCGTGATCAGCAAGTAGAGGGGACCAGCAAAAGTAACTGGAAGAGCAAAGGGAGGTCGAAGCAGCAAGGTGCAGACAAGAAGACTTGCGTGAGATGCAGAAGACACGAGCATACGGTTGATACATGCTGGCTCAATCCCAAGATTGAGTTTATCCATTGCCACAAGAATGGTCACGCAGTCGTGGATTGCCGCTAGAACTCGAGGAACAAATCAGCACAGAACAGACAGGAGAACAACAACAGTTCATCTTATGTCAAAGAGCCCGAGAGCTCAAAAATGGGTGAAGAAAGAATGAACAGAAATTGTTCGACCGCCTATATCCATGAAGACATGAGTGCAACATCAACATCTGACACACATGAGGTGATCCTAGACTCAGGAGCCACCTCACACTTCGTGACATCAAGACGAATAATGTCTGATTTCAGAAGTGTAGATCCTTCAAGATTCATAGTTCTTGGAGATGGATCTAAGCATCAAGTGAACGATATTGGTTCACTCTGACTCAAAACCAATGACAGAGACAGACGGCTCGAAGACATTCTGTTCGTGCCTACTCTGCAACAAGACTTGCTTTCTGTAGCAAGAATAGCAAATGCAGGGATGCGTGTGACGTTTTTTGACGAAGCATGCAATGTGATTGACACCAGTACCAGTACTCTGATCACTCAAGGTAGAAGGAAAGAAAACCTATATCATTTGAAGGTATGCCTACCTGCAGATCAGGTGCATCAGTCTCATGATGACTTGCCAGACACTCTGTGGCACAGAAAGAAGACTCTGCCACATGAACTCAATGGCCCTTTACCAAGCAAGCCATCACGGAGCAATAACAGGGGTCAGCATCTTGAATGAAACTAGTTCGACCACCTGTGATGCGTGTTTGAAGGGCAAGATGTCGCGCACTGCATTCATCAAAGACTCCTACAGAACGACCAAGTTTGTGAAGGCACAAAAAAGGCGAGAAAGGTGAAGGTGTCTTGAAATGATTTCTAAGGCCTTCTTGCCACTGTGTCTTATTTTTCGCGAAAAGGTGAAAAAGGTGAAGGTGCCAAAAAATGGTTAAGGCATAAAAAATCTCAAAGGAAAAAATGTGAAGGTTTGAAACATGTAGTCGACCATCGGTTTTCAGGATGCTCGTTATTTGAACGATTTGTTTAAGGCTGAGCATAAAAAATCTAATAGTTCGAGGTCGCCGTGAGGCGGTAGACCCGGAAAAAAAATTTAAGGACCCTAGTCAAAGCATAACTCACCTCATTTGTGAATTAACAAGCACACATGTTGCCAAAGCTAACGCTATGACAACATCATGATTATGTCTAGTTACATGCATATGTTTTCTTCCACACTTTTATTTAAGATCATAATCCTTTTATTTTTGTTAAGCTTTAAACTCTTTTCCATGTTGAGCATGGGTAACAGAGTATTGCAACTATTAATGAGACATGTTTCCGTTAAAGTTTTGCTTCTTATCACGTAGGTGACCTATGTTGTGAGCATAGGTGGCCTCTTGGGTCCTCTCCTCTCACCTATGCTCAACATAGAATGTCTTCGGGTCCTGAGTGCTCACCTACGCTCAACATAGCATGTCGTTGTGAAGTTTTTTTTTTTTATCACGTAGGTGACCTATGCTTAGCATAGGTGGCCTCTCCAGTCCTCTCCTCTCACCTATGCTCAACATACCATGTCTTCGGGTCCTAAGTACTCACCTATGCTCAACATAGCATGTGAAGCATGTTCTATGCTGAGCATAGCCAGCGAAGAAAGTCTTAATGTATTTGTTATGTTCAGCCCTGCTTCCGCCACTACTCAGGTCACAAAACAAGTAACTAAAGATGTTGAGACCACTGTATCTTTCCCTCACTTAAAAAAATAGAGAACACTCAATATTTCTGAATCCTCCCCCTCCAAACCCAAGTCCTGCCCAACAACCATGACAACACATCGTCATAAAGCCATTCCTTCTACAGAAAGTAAGAAGGATATTATTGAGCTCTCCTTATCTTTACCTTGAGCTTCTATCCGCCCCCTTCAAGATAGTTCTGAAATAGCAAAACTAAGAGAAGATATCCATAAAACAAGAAAAATATGAGAAACCACATTAATTTTCGATATTGATCAGTGTGATAGGCCATTTGTAGACCTAATAACAGGAAATAGGCCAATGGAAGTTAGAGAAGCAAATGAGACACATGTACATAATTTAAAAATAAAGTTTAAGGATCATATACAAATCATAGTAACCCCTTTCATTGTTTTGGTAAATCTCTCAGAATGCAACAATGTTGCAAATTTTGATTTTTCTAGTTTTAGATTCATATCATTTTTTGATTCTTGGGGGCATACATAGTTTACAAGCCCGAAAAAAATTGTCCCATGAATATCCACATATTGCTTCTTTCTGTGATGTTAGCGCCATTGCATTTGCTGGCCTGACGGTGGAGGAAGCTAAATTGCTTGCTTCGAATCATAATATTGATCCAGACTACATGATGAAGATGATTGTTATATAAAGGATTCGATTTTTCAACAAAATATTTGAGAGTCTCCAAATTTGGAGATGTAAATCAATTGGAGCTCAAGGCACTTTGTGCTCAAGAGATAGGCT
The DNA here is from genome assembly GCA_029204225.1 of Diphasiastrum complanatum. Lineage (NCBI taxonomy): Eukaryota > Viridiplantae > Streptophyta > Lycopodiopsida > Lycopodiales > Lycopodiaceae > Diphasiastrum > Diphasiastrum complanatum. Next base: position 4,792 of record MU834447.1, on the reverse strand, counting down.
TGCCATTTGACCCAAAAAATCCTACGCATAGCCTTACTAAATATGAAAAAAAATTTCAACTTGCTTTTCATAGTGGCCAGATAATTTTTCTTGCTATGCTTGTTATGGAATGCATTGGTTAACATTTATGTCATGCTCTTCATAAATTGTTACATTAGACTGAAATTTTGAACTTTATTTTAATATTACTTAAATTGATTATCAAATAATTAAAACTTTTTCTGATTTTAGGTATGGGCCCTTGTTGACCAAATTTTTGAAAAAATTTCAAATATAAGGGCAACCTGCTCAAGGTGCCTGTAAATAAAAAATAAAAGAAGTTGCCTCCACTCAAACTCTGAAGCCCATCCCTATAAAAATGAGAATATCAAGTGGAAGAATATGCAAGAGATTAGTTCTTCAGAGCTAATAATATGTGTTCTTTCTAGAGTTGCAGTTAATCAACTCTCCCTTGCAGAAATGAGAAAATAATTTCAGAGGTACTATTCCTAATTTATATATTTGTTTTCATTTTACTTTTTTTCTAAAATGATTTTCACAAATTTGAAGGATTTGTAACCAATATACATTTTTAAATGCAGGCATAAATTGTTTATAAAAGTTCGAGAAGCTCTTGTGACAGGGTTAAATTGTCAAGATTTCGAAGAGTGCTAGAGGCTTTATCCTCTGACCGAAATGAGGCCTTGACTCCATTTTTGATATTGTTTAGAGATATGGTATCTATTGTACCCATGCTTAGCATAGGCATTTTTTAATTGTTTCTTTTTTAATTATGTTTTAGACTTTATATCTCCTATGCTAAGCATAACTTCTTTTTTTTTCAGTCTCCCTAAGATAAGAAAAATAAAGTCCTTCCAGAGCAATTCAAGAGACATATTCTGAAGGCAAAAGCAGAAGAAAAAAAAAGGATAGAGAGAGACTAACACGTAGTGAGACCATTGTAGAGGAGGATCCATTAGAGACCTACCTCCCCAAAAGCGTCGATGATAAACCACGCTTCTACACAATTGAGGAGGGTGATTGTAGAGAGATCTCTAAATTTATAAAGAAAAGGCCCTATACACTCTACATTGTCGATATACCATATGAATTTCAGATGAATAAATCATTAAATGATTATTCTCCTTTCAAATTCACTGAAATCCATAGTTTTATACAAGGTTTACTTGAAGTCACAACGTCTCCTATTTGGAAAGTTGTTATTTTTCATTCGTTATGGCAATCATATTCAGTCCAGAAAGCTTTATTGACTTTCTTTAATACGGGAATAGAGAATGATGTGTGGTAAGTTTTTGACTTCACCAATTTTTAATATGTACTTTAATTCAAAGTTTTATTTTGAATTTAGTATAAGCAATCATTTTAGCTTAGAAAATTTGAAATTTTTTATTTATTTTAATTTGAATATTTCATGTCAGGTACAAGCCCAATGTCAGAAACTCGGGTGGAGCGTGACTTTGCAATGAAATAGTTTTGGAAACTTGTTCCAGTATCCAACTATGACAAAAAAAACTCAAAAATTTAATGACGTGTTCCGTGGCTTGTCCCTACCAAAAGCCACACCAATTGATCAATCATTTAATTGATATTTTTTCTCTCTCAACTAACTGAGTTTTAGATTTATTTAGGGCACTACTAGTGCATGTGCTATTCAGAAAGGCAGACATATTGATGTAGTAGATTTAGATTTTAATTTAGTTGAATTTGCAAAAATAAAAATAAAATCTCTTGCAATTTTTTCAGATAAATTGGCTGAGGTAGGACAGAGTTTAGATAATGAGGACTCAATAATTCTCTTGTCCAAAAAACCACAGTCTCCTACTAACGGGAAAGTGGATGATACATGAAAGTTTGCTGATTTTCTAGTTCAAGATTACAATGTGATAATTGTCGATGAAATTTTGGAAGAGGTGCCACTTGACTCTACAATGGCTCCTGTAATCAATAATTTGACATCCAAATGCAATACCAAAGCAAGTATAAAGTGTTTATCAAAGTATGTTGAGTGCACCCGGTCATGCAATCTGCCTATTTTGGATATTTATTCAACAAACTAAATGTTTTCTAATTTTATTACATTACTTTAGACCATAGCCACTATAAACACAATAATTCAATTTTTTAAAAAAAAAATGTGTTTATATTTCTTGAAACATTGTGTCTTAAAATCTTTTTGATTAATTTAATGTTATTAAATTTTTTTGTAATAAATAAATCCTAATAGTTCGTTGCAATTCTAGTTTTGATTATGGTTATCAATGTTAAAATAAAATCATACATATTTTAAGTTTTTAGAATATTTAAAATTGTTTATTTCATATCATTAAAAAAATTGTTAAATATTATTTGATTAGATTAGATTAAATTTTTAATATTCTAATATTTTAATGTGTTTCTATAATAATTTTCTGGAGACAATATTGTTAGAGGTTTTGAGAGAGAAAAAGATTCTTTTCAAGGTGATTTAAATTTTTCACAAATCATGTAATCTCGGTTATTGTAAAATAATTTCATTTGCAATCAATTAATGTTTTAATATTCAATGACCTTACAGAGTTATTTGAAATATAAATTAATATTTAAAAAATATTGATTAAGATTTTTGCCATAATTTTAAAAATTTCTTTCTTGATACAAGAATTGTCCTTTTAAAATCCAAAAAAAAATTAGAAATTTTGTTTTAAATAAGCAAAAATAAACTTTTTAGTTATTCTAGTAGTTGTGTGTCTAATGATTTTATTTTAAGCAATATTATTATTTCATATATACTAATTTGCAATTATTAATCAAAATCTATTAACAAAATTTTAGTAGCATGATTAATTTTCTTACAAAATACGACATGTTTTTGTACAATATTTTTTTGAAGCATTCTAAATATGGATATTCTTTTAAAAAATTTAAAAAAATCTAAAAAAATGGGTCTCCATGTGATTTCTCTTCTTTTTGAACATCGTGTTTTTTACACAAAATATAATTTTTGAATGCAGCCAGATGAGATAACGATATGATTTATGAAAAACTACAAAAGAAAGGACGAAGATGGGGTTGTCATAAAAAATATCATGTTTGTAAAGAAATATCCTAAGGACAACAAGGAGTTGTATGTCATTGAGAGTTTTAATAATTCAAATACAGGTCTTACTTATCATGTTCTGACATGCACGGAGCCTTCATGCACCTATGTAAATTTCTCTCAAAATATGGTTTCGAAAAATTATTTGACATGTAAACATTTGTACTTTGTTTATTTAGGTGTTAAGGAATTGGATGTGAATGAGAATATGTTCATTCGCCAGCCGATTCTAGGCATGCATAATTTTTTTTATTTGTGGGCATTGCCTTCACATGGTATGGCATATATAAAATTTGGAATGTTCGTCAATCAATTTTGTTTGGTTAGTCTCTGGTAAAAAATAATAAACTTTTTTTATATAGCCTTAAATCGTGTTCCATCATTTGCATTGTTACTCTCCTTCCAAAAATTATAATAAAACTTTTTTATATGGCTTGAAATCTCATTTCGTTGTCGTCATTGTTGGATATGTCATCTTCAAGTGCATTGTTGATGCATCTAGTTCGTATTTTTCTTAATAGAAACTCTAATCGTGGCTATTTAAAAATAAAAAGACATAAAACTCGTTAAACTAGTGAATTATTACTCTGAAGAGTGCTTTATCCTCTCCACCATCCTTCAAAGAAAGTTTGTTGATACTCACTAGCTTGTTCTCTTGCCTACACTCCTCAACAATGAGAACTTCTTGCAATGCCTCCAAGCTTGGAAGCTCCTCTTGAATCGCATAAGTTTGGACAATATTGTCAAATTCGCCTCTCAATCCATTAAGTATTAGTTGCATTAATTCATTTGGATTGAGATGGTCTCCTATGCAAGCAAGCTCTCTATAAAGATCTTTCACTCTCATGACAAAATATAAAGCACTCTCGTCACTCTTTTGGTAGCTTTGAAAGATTTGGTTTCTAAGAGTGAGCAATCTACATGTGTTCTTGGCCTCATAAATGGCTTTGAGAGTGTCCCAAGTCTCCTTAGCCGAAATTCAAGAGCTAATCTCCCTCAACACTTCATTAGACACATTCATTTTGATACAATGTGAGGCAAGCCGCAACAAAAGAACACAAGAGAATTAGATGGTGGACAAACCAACCCAACCAAACCTAGATCAAACAGATCTAGCCCCCAAGCTATGGATCAATCTCGCAAGGGAAGGAGGAATCACACCGGTAGCATGTAGCTACTAATTATCAAATCAAACATACACTAGTGAGAGCCCAATGGGTATATTTATATCCTCCAAGGCCCATGCACCACTAGTAGTGCACTATGACACCTCATGGGATACCTTTACAGCCTAACAAGGCCACATCATTCAGTTTTCCTATGTGTCACTAATAGACCTATAAAAATCCACCATCTCGAGTTTAGACCTCCAACAATTAATTATGACCATATAGATATGACAGCCCCAAACCCCTCATAGTCATAATTTCCCCAAACCCCTCATAGTCATAATTAAATTATGGGTCGAGGTAGGCCTACTGACTTCCTAACGAGATAATTAATCCGATATTAGTCATGGTCATGACATTCTTACTCCCTTATTCAAGTTCTGACCTCAAAACTTAAAGTTAAGAAAGTTACTTTTCAGGTTGCTATCCTGTTCCCATAAATCATGGGACGGCTTATTTTAGTCATATTATAGTTTTTTGGCTTTTATTATTGCAAACTTTGAGTTTTATACAACTAATTTTCTATAGCTTTATATATATTTCAGTA